>CM048744.1:794933105-795158105 GCA_026315105.1 Locusta migratoria | reverse complement strand
TGTTTCATACATCTTGCATACCAGTTGGAAAAATTTCTTCATGACTGGCTCTCCTAAAGATATCAGCAGTTCAGACGGGCCTTGTTTCTACTCAAATCTTTCAGCGCTCTGTCAAATTTTTCTCTCAGTATAGTATCTCCTATCTCATATTCCTCTGCTTCGTCTTCCAATTGTAGAATACTGCCTTCATTTCCTTCCATCTTTCAGATTTCCATTCTTTGCTGGATTTTCATCAGAGTTTTTGACATTCATACCGCTGCTTTTCCAAATGTCTCTTATTTTCCTGTAGGCGGTATCTATCTTTCCCTTAGTTACACATTGTTCTACACTCTTGCATTTCTCCTCAAGACACTGCTGCTTAGCCAGTCTGCACTTCCTGTCCACCTCATTTTTCAGACGTCTGTATTTCCTTTTGCCTGCTTCACTTTTATATTTTCTCCTTTCATCAATTAAGTTCAGTATCTCCTGTGTTATCCAAGGATTTCTACTAGGCTTTGTCTTCCTGCCTATATGATCCTCGGCGGCCTTCACTACGCTCTCTCTCACAGCTCCCTGTACTGTATTACTTTCCCCCGTTTCAGACAATCCTTGCCTAATGCTGCTCCTAAAGCTCTCAACCACTCTGGTTCCTTCTCTTTAATTTTCTATCTTTTTGCATTCTGTTAAGTTTTAACCTACAGTTCATAACCAACACGTTACGGTCTTTCGTAGTCATCGCCCATATAAAGACAACAAAACATAAAAGGAAGAAATGAGTTACCACAAAACTCCGTTTCCTTCCTCTCCATGTCGAACAGGGGCGGAAAAGTTGCCACTACGTTGCCTCCCAGCAGATGTGCAGCTTTATATAGCCAGCAGCCACAAATTCCGGCCGCGGTGGCCAGGCGGTCTGCGGCGCTCCAGTCACAGTCTGCACTGCCACTACGGTCGGGGTTCGAATCCCCCCCTCGGGCATGGATATTTGTGGTGTCCTTAGTATTAACTAGTTCATAAGTAGTTTGTAAGTTTAGGGGCTGATGGCCCCGTAGTTAAGTCCGATAAGCTCTACAAACATCTGAACATTGAACAAGTTCCGCACATGCCTTGCACCGGCTCTAGTCCTGTGGAAACAAACGGTGCTCTGCGAACAAGTCTGTGTGTAGAGTCGAATTGGTATCCCACCAGGTCCAGCGGCCTTTCCTCTGTTGGCCGATTTCCTTGGCTCTTCGGTCCGTTTGTCATTTCGTTATCTGCCAGTCTGCCGTTCCGGAATTTGCCGCTAGTGTGATGGCCAGTGTTGAGCGTCTCCTTCGCGCTACTCATTGACTCGGGCTATTGAGCAGGCAGTGGGGACGTGCCGGCCCCAGGCAGTTCCATCGTCCGTCTATTTGCGGACCCCTCGAGCCGCCGAGTGGCGCGGCGGAGAAGTCGAGAATCCGAGAAGTCGAGGAGCCGAGAGCGGAATGCGGCACGTGCGAAGCGGAGGCGGCCACCTTGGCTCGCCTATTGATTGACGGGCCGCGCCCCACTGCCGCCATATCGACCTGCCACAAAGGACACGCGTGCCACCGTTCCTCTCACGATATGGGTCGCTGACCCAAGTCCACTGACACACTTTTACATCTCAGATATTGGTAGGCCACTGTGTCACACGGGGTGGTAAACAAACGCTCTGCTACTCTCGCCTTCTTGCAATCATTTCCACTTGGCAACCGAAGCATTTTTTCTCAACTGCACTCTCCATCTCTTCGTCGGCCTTCCATTGGTGTATATAAGCAAGGGGCGCAGGGGCCTCGGATCCATCCGAAATACTCAATGTAGAGAAAAGAAAATAAGTGCGATATCTGAATTACATTAATGAATGATTCGTGAAGGCATCACCCTGGTAGACAGTCATACTAATGTGATTGGGGTGTTAGTGGTTTGAACATTACGGCAACCGAGATAGTGGCAATAAGAGAATGTTGCTGCAGAGGGGGTTTTGTTGACTTGTCTTTACCAAACGAATTACACAAGCAGTTTGGTTCATATAGTGTACTAAGCCGGTAGTGCAATACAACAACAACGTGAATTACCCGAAGCTATGGCATGGAGAGCCATAGGAAGGTTGGAAGCGGAACGGATACAGAGGGAGGTGGCTGCAGCTATTGGAGTGCCGAAAGTGATATTTCCAAGCCCTGAACGCGATTTCAAACAGGAACTTTTAAAGAAGGCAAGGCCTAGATCGTCCGCGGGTAACATCAGCAAGAAATAACCGACAGCTCCGGTTAACAGCCCTTCGAGACAGGAGACTGAAAGCAACTCGGCTGCAACGCACCCGACAGGCAGCAACAGGACGCACAGAGTCAACACAAACAGTCCGAAATCGAAAAAAAAATGTTCCAATGTTTGTAGAGCTTATGGGACTTAACTACGGGGTCATTGGGGCTATCTAGAATTGATTAATAACAGGTTTGCAGTCAAGATCGCTTTCTTCATTTAACTACATTACCGGCTTCGACGTGCTAGACGCTTTCTTCAGACCTAATACACAGAGGTCTTTTTTCTTTTCATTTATTTACTCTCTCTTTTTTTTTTTTTTTTTTTTTTTTACAAAATGAGCTGCAGTAGATAATAGGGAAAAAGTTATCTATCTACAATTATACAGTTGCATGCCTGTAGTAATCTTACATGAATTCACTGCTATTACAACAATTTTTTACATAGTAAAACAGAATAGATGTATCATAAACATAGAATTTACAAGCCAACAAAAAACGTCTGAACCCATCTTTCTTATGGTATTAACCAGAGGCAGTTCAGAATCCAAGTTCAATACTGATTGAAGCCAAGTACAACACTGACTATTAGGCGGGAAGCCATAGACTGTTAATATACAGTAGAATATATTACATATTGGTCTCTGTCTTTGAGGCAGTCGTATTCTTTTACTTTTTTTTTTAAATATAATATACTCGTACATTAAATGCCATATATACACAAATTACGTGAAGTACTATTTTTTATACACTGAATGTCATACATATACAATTTGTATGAAGTGTCTCAACGATGCAGATAGCTGTACCGTAGGTGCAACCACAGCGGAGGGGTATCTGTGGAGAGGCCAAACAAACGTGTGGTTCCTGAAGAGGGGCAGCAGCCTTTTCACTAGTTACAGGGGCAACAGTCTGGATGATTGGCTGAGCTGGCCTTGGAACATCAGCTAATGTGGTTTGCCATGCAGTTACTTCGAACGGATGAAAGCAAGGGGAAACTACAGCCGTTACTTTTCCCGAGGACATGCAGCTCTACTATATGAAAATATGATGATGGCATCCTCTTGGGTAAAATATTCCGGAGGTAAAATAGTCCCCCATTCGGATCTCCGGGCGGGGACTACTCAGGAGAATGTTGTCATCAGGAAAGACAATACTGGCATTCTACGGATCGGAGCGTGGAATGTTACATCCCTTATTCGGGTAGGAAAATTAGAAAATTTAAAAGGGGAAATGGATAGGTTGAAGTTAGATATAGTGGGGATTAGTGAAGTTCGGTGGCAGGAGGAACAGGATTTCTGGTCAGGTGAGTACAGGATTATAAATACAAAATCAGTTGGGGGTATCACAGGAGTAGGACTGATAATGAATAAGAAGATAGGAATGCAGGTAAACTACTATGAGCAGCACAGTGATCGCATTATCATTGTCAAGATAGATACGAAGCCAACACCGACAACAGTAGTACAGGTTTATATGCCAACTAGCTCTGCCGATGATGAGGAGATAGAAGAAATATATGAGGAGCTAAAGGAAATTATTCAGACAGTTAAGGGAGAGGAAAACTTAATTGTGATGGGAGACTGGAATTCGGTAGTAGGAAAAGGAAGAGAAGGAAAATTAGTAGGTGAATATGGACTGGGCAGAAGGAATGAAAGAGGAAGTCGCCTCGTAGAATTTTGCACGGAACATGATTTAATCGTAACAAACATGTGGTTTAAGAATCACAAAAGAAGGTTGTATACGTGGAAGAGACCAGGAGACACCGGAAGGTATCAGATAGATTTTATAATGGTAAAACATAGATTCCGAAACCAGGTGATAAACTGTAAGACATACCCAGGGGCAGATATAGACTCTGACCATAACTTGTTAGTCATGAACTGTAGGCTGAAACTGAAAAAACTGCAGAAAGGTAGGAAAATAAGGAGATGGGATTTAGATAAATTGAAGGAACGTGAAGTTCTGGAGAAATTCATAGGGAGATTTAGGCATCAATTGGCAGAAACAGGGGGAAATAAAACAGTAGAAGAGGAATGGGTAGCATTGAGAGATGAAATAGTGAAGGCAGCAGAGGACAAAATAGGTAGAAAGGCAAGACCTCCAAAAAATCCTTGGATATCACAGGAAATATTAAATTTAATTGATGAAAGGAGAAAATATAAAAATGCTGTAAATGAAACAGGCAAAATGGAGTACAGACGACTAAGAAATGAGATTGACAGGAAGTGCAAAATGGCTAAGCAGGAGTGGCTAGAAGCCAAATGCAAATCTGTAGAAGAATGTATAAGAAGGGGAAAAGTAGATACCGCCTACAGGAAAATAAAAGACACGTTTGGGGACAAGAAAAGCAACTCTACGAATATCAAGAACTCAGATGGGAAACGAGTTCTCACCAAAGAAGGGAAAGCTGAAAGGTGGAAAGAGTACATAGAGCAGCTCTACAAAGGAAATGAACTTAGAGACAATGTTGTAGGAAGGGAAGAGGAAGTAGATCGACATGAAATAGCAGATACTATACTGAGAGATGAATTTGACAGAGCCCTGAAGGACCTAGCATAGATAGGATAGGATGTTTTGGGCGCACAACAGCAAGGTTTTTAGGGCCCTGACTAAATGAAAGACCTAGGTCGGAACAAGGCCCCCGGAGTAGATGACATACCCTCAGCGCTACTAAAGTCTCTGGGAGAGCCAGCCATGACAAAACTATTTGAACTGGTGTGTAGGATGTATGAGAAAGGCGAAATACCCTCAGACGTTAAGAAAAATGTAATAATCGCCATTCCAAAGAAATCAGGTGCAGCAAGGTGTGAAAATTACAGAACCATCAGTTTGATAAGTCATGGTTGCAAAATCTTAACACGAATTATCTACAGGAGAATGGAAAAGCTTGTAGAAGCTGACCTCGGGGAAGATCAGTTTGGATTCAGGAGGAACGTAGAAACCCGGGAGGCAATACTCACTTTACATCTTATCTTAGAAGATAGATTAAGGAAAGGCAAACCTACATTTTTAGCTTTTGTAGATTTGGAGAAAGCGTTTGACAATGTTGACTGGAATACACTCTTTCAAATTCTGAAGTCAGCAGGTGTAAAATACAGGGAAAGGAGAGTTATTTACAACTTTTACAAAAGGCAGACCGCAGTTATTAGACTCGAAGAGCATAAAAGGGAAGCATCAGTTGGGAAGGGAGTAAGACGTGGTTGTAGCCTTTCTCCGATGCTATTCAATTTACACATCGAGCAGACGGTGAAGAAAAGCAAGGGAAAATTTGGGAAAGGGATTAAAGTTCAGGGTGAAGAAATAAATACATTGCGTTTTGCTGATGACATTGTAATTCTGTCAGAGACAGCAAAGGACCTGGAAAAGCACTTGAATGGAATGGACAGTGTGTTGAAGAGAGCGTATAAAATGAACATTAACAAGAGCGAAACAACAATAATATAATGCGGTCTTAGAAAATCAGGTGATGCTGAAGGAATTAGATTAGGTAACGAAACAATGAAGGTGGTAGATGAGTTTTGTTACTTGGGTAGTAAAATAACATGCGATGGTCGCAGTACAGAGGATATAAAATGCAGAATGGCAGTGGGAAGAAAAGCATAGCCGGCCGCGTTGGCCGAGGGGACTGAGGCGCTCCAGTCACGGTCTGCACGGCCACTACGGTCGGGGGTTCGAATCCCCCCTCGGGCATGGAAATTTGTGCCGTCCTTAGGATAAGCTAGTTGATAAGTAGTTTGTAAGTTTAGGGACTGATGACCCCTTAGTTAAGTCCCGTAATCTATACAAACATTTGAATTTGAGAAAAGCGTTTTTGAAAAAGAGAAATTTGCTAACATCGAATATTAATTTAAGTGTAAGGAAGTCTTTTCTGAAGGCATTTGTGTGGAGTGTTGCCTTGTACGGGAGTGAAACATGGACGATAAGCAGTGCGGACAGGAAGAGGATAGAGGCTTTTGAAATGTGGTGCTACAGAAGATTGCTGAAGATTAGGTGGGTAGATCGCATAACTGATGAAGAGGTACTTAACAGAATTGGTGAGAAAAGGAATTTTTGACATACCCTGACTAAAAGAAGGGATCGCTTGGTAGTACACATTCTTAGACATCGAGGAATCGTAAATTTAGTATTGGAGGGAAGTGTGTGGGGTAAAAATCGCAGAGGGAGACCAAGAGACGCGCATAGTAAGCAGATTCAAGTGGATGTGGGTTGTCGTTCTTATGAGGAGATGAAAAGGCTTGCTCAGGATAGAGTAGGGTGGAGAGCTGCATCAAACCAGTCTCCGGACTGAAGACCATAACAACAACAATAAAGTACAATGCTATGCACCATAGACTATGAGGTGCTATGTCAGGTATCAAACATCGAAGTCAGTACCATGTCAAGTGATCTACAAGAAATTAGACGTTTTATTGTTGACTTATAACTTTTATGTTGATGATACATGAATGTGGATATACACTGTTTTACTATGTAATAGCAGTGAATTCATGTAAGATTACTACAGGCATGTAACTGTATAATTGTAGATAGATAACGTTTTTGCTGTTATGTATTACAGCTCAGTTTGTAAAAAAAATTCTGTGTATTAGGTCTGATAATGGCGTCTAGCACGGCGAAACCGGTAATGTAATTAAATGAAGAAAGCGATCTTGGATGCAAACCTGTTATTAACCAGAAAATCGCCTTCGGGATTGTGGCCTCTACGCACGGAGGCCTACGTTGTGTGTCCGATTAAAACCATGACATCGTTTAGCCCACAGAAACTGGGAGAAGGAACATGAGGATTGCAGTCGTAACGAATAACGCCGAGTTCTGTTCACATATGAGTCAAGATTTTGTGTTCCCTCATCTGAAGAGAACGTGGAATTCGGTGGTGGATTGATGGTGTGGGCAGGAGTCAGTATTGACGGACGAATGGACTTCTATATCGTTCACAATGGCGCTCTGACTGCTAAGAGATGCTTCGATCTTTTGTGGTGCCTACGCTGGTACCTTAGGAGATGGATTCCTTCTGGTGAACGATAACGCTCGTTCTCGCAGAGCTGTACTGGTGGACAACATGGTTGAAACTGTCGGAATTGAACAAATGGAGTTGATTCAGCATGTCTGGGATGCACTTGGCAGATGCATTTCAGCCAGACCAGAACCTCCTACAACGGTTGCAGAGCTGGATATTGCACGCATGGGAAAATGGACAAATAACGCTCAAAAGCAGACTGGTAACCTCATGCAATACATGCCACGCAGGTGTGCAACTGTACTAGCCGTCTGAGGTGATCACACACAATCACAGGACAACGAGAATGGCTTTGTCACTGTTACGGTAGTCTCATGGTACCTCACTAAACTAAACGTAAAGTAAAGAGTCCAGATAGCAAAATATCTTACTGTATCAGTCACAAATTACAACTGTAACGAATATCTAAATAAAATATCTTGCCATATGTATATTGTGTATGATATCTCACCCGATCCCCTAATTGTTTTGAGCTGGGTAGCTACTCAGTGAGGCGTTGGAAGTCTCCATGGAAGAATAGTGAGTCATACTGCCTCTATAGTCACCCATTATTGGAAAACACGTGACCAGGGTGGATGGGTTGTGTGGTACAACTATACAGACAGCCATACCGTAAGTGAAAACACTGCGGAGGGGTATCTGTGGAGATGCCAGACAAATGTGTGGCCCCTGCAATAGTTGCAGGGGCAACACTCTAGATGATAGACTCAGCTGGCCATGCCACATCAGCTAACTAGGCTTTGGCACGCAGCTACTCAAACTGCTGAAAACAAAGGGAAAATGCAATCTTTTTTTTTTTTTTTTTTTTCTCGAGACTATGCAGCTCTATCCTGTATGTACACCTGCTGTAGATCGTCAATTTACTATTGGAAGAAGGTGTATGGGATACAAATCGTAGAGGGAAATCGAAAGAAGGTTCAAATGGATGTGGGTTGCGTACTTATTCAGAAAGCGTTGCTCAGGATAGCATGGAGATCTGCATCAAGCCAGTCTCCAGATCTCAACAACAATTCCAAAAGTGTTGCTTGTGTAGAGTTTTGTGCACGATCAGACCTCTGGATTATGTTCATAATGTTGGGCGATCTTGTTGGCCAAATCATTCGCTGGAATAGTTCAGAATGTCCTTCAGACCATTCGCGAACAGTTGTGGCCGGTGACATGGTACATTTTGATCCATATAAAGTCCATCGTTGTTTGGGAACATGAAGACCACAAAATGGTCTCCATATAGCAGACCTAACCATTTCCATTTAATGTCGCTTCAGTAGGACAAGAGGTTCCTAGTACATTCATTGTAAAAGAAACATGTCCCGAAGAACAGTCACCACATCTGCTTCACCGCAGACGCGATAATAACGTTCGACCACGTATGGGAATCCCAAATGGCGAGTGTAAGAGGGAATGGACGACGGGGACGCTACGGCCGTAGCATGCGACTTGTGGAAGTTTGAGAGTGACTGGAGGCGAGCGCGGGCGAGAACTGGGAGATCTAGGTTTGATTCCAGTCGTCACTTACATTTTCACTGTCGCTGTTGTATAATTTCAATGCCTCGATGAAGCTAATGTCAAACCTTTCCTGTCTAATCCTTCTTTCTTCCTCTCCTTAATAAATAATTTGCAAATTAATCTTAACATTGATATGCTTTCACTCCACATCTTAATTCCACTTTAAAAATGACTATGCCAATATAAAAAAAAAAAAAAAAAAAAAAAAAAAATCCTGTAGGAGGTTATAAGCTAAAGAAAGGAAATATTGTCTAAAAATTGTATGTTGAAAATACACAGCTGTACCTGAAATATTTATCAGTGACTATCGAATTCGGCCCAAATCAGGCCACCTTCTTACCTCCTGTTCAGAAGAAGAATAAATACGTAAATTTAGCAGATTACATACTGAATACTTTTCCATACATATTTATGAGAAAGTACTTACTTGTAGTACATTTCAATATGTCTAATCATAACGCTTTCTAGCTTAGCTGTTCAATAGTTGTTTTTAAAACAAGGTGATTGTTACACAACCTTATACATACCAGAATGAAGATAATCAAGAGCTGTTACTCTCAACGTTACACGGTTCACAGCTATAACATCGTTGTTCGCCGATAAAGAGGGTGGCATAATATCGTAATTACTAAGATTCTTAGAGAAGTGCAAGGTTTGATAAAACAGTTTGTTCGGATTGAAAAAATAAGACACATGAAGCCTGCTGGCAAAGTACGACAGAGATGACGTTTCACTACTGAAGGAACAGGGACCTTTTTTCCCATGTTTCTTATAGACAGGCAAAGATGAAAACGACAAAAAAGAATTGTAGCACAGTTGCTTGCAGTGAACTTCAACGACTCTTTCTTAACAATAAATTAGGCAAAATCTCTTTTCTATTCAGGAATGACGCGTTGTGCCCGATTAAGACATCTTCCGATATCTAACGAAGAACAAAGAACCAGTACAAACAAGAGAATATCTACATGACGGAATTTCAAAACAATTTAAGAATTATTCTTCCCCCCACCCCCACCCCCACCCTACCCCAAAACAAAAACAAAAAAAAAAAAAAAAAAAAAAAAAAAAAAAAAAGAGATGAGGTCGGTACCAAAAGATTGTAATAATCTTAGGTAATAATGTTAAGTCTAATCTGTGAAGAGGGTGACTTGATTAAAACGTAAAATTTACCTACAGGATATCATGCAAGGTAATTCTCGTAACAGAAATTTACTGTTCCATCGATGGTTTAGTTTAATCAAGTATTAATTTAGTTTTAACCGTGAATGCTACCACAGATCCAGAGATTTAATTATTATTGTCTTTCTACGATATCCTATAACTGCATTTTACGTTTTAATCAAGTCATCCTCTATCATAGAGTAGGCATAACATTATTACCACAGATTTTTACAATCTTTTGGTACCGATCTCAGCCTTGGTTTTTGCTAAATAATGTTTTCTTATATATATTCTGTCATTTAGATATTGTCTTGCTTTTATTCAAGAAATTCGAATTGAAACGATTACTGTACCACACTACGATATGGAATGCGAAAACTTTTGTAATAAATTATTCAGTTCGCAATAACTCACAATCTCTTGAAAATACGTAACTTGTAGTTTTCCCTGCGTCAATCACTTCGAAATTACAACATCTGGACCAAGAAATGAACGACAAATAAATTATGACGATAGTTTTTGGAGAGCATTAGAGGTAGTCGAAAGTACATCAAAAATAATTTGGCTGCGATAACGAAGGTTTATAAAATGTGGAAGAATTATACCTAGACGACAATAAATGTAGATTTACCAAGAAAATTTACTAGGGTTTCCACGATATCGGTAGCCTTCTTGATTTAGGAGGGAATGCGACATCTGATAAATTTATGATTTCTTTTTCATTGTGACGATCCTATTTCAGCAATTTCTTTAGCTCTAGTCTGCAATCAGTAACAAATTAGTCCATACCACTTCCACGTTTCGCAGTTAAAGTTTTCTTAATCTGTGTCTTGCCATTCTGGTGCCTCTGGGTCAGTTCATTAGTTTTTCATTTGCTGATGATACAAGTATAGTTATTACACCTGACAGACAAGAACTAACTGATGACATTGTAAGCTATGTCTTTCAGAAAATCCATAAGTGGTTCTCAGCAAATGGACTATCATTACATTTTGATAAAACCCGGTACATACAGTTCAACACAGTAAATGGAATGACACCATCAAAAAATATAGATTTTTATCAGAAATCTGTAGCAAAGGTAGAATATTCAAAAATTTTATGTGTAATCATTTATGAAGGGTTGAACTGGAAAAAACATATTGAAGATCTATTGAAACGTTTGAGTTCAGCGACTTAGGCTATTAGGGTAATTGCAAATTTTGGTGACATACATCTCAGTAAATTAGCTTACTATGCCTAATTTCATTATCTGCTTTCGTTTGGCATCATTTTCAGGGGTAATTCATCATTGAGTAAAAATGTATTCATTGCACAAATGCGTTTGATCAGAATAATTGCCGGTGCCCATCCAAGATCATCCTGCAGACACTTATTTAAAGAGCTAGGGATCTTCACAGTAGCTTCTCAGTATATATATTCACTTATGAAATTTGTTATTACCAATCCCACCGAATTCAAAAGCAATAGCAGTGTACATAAGTACAACACTAGGAGAAAGAATGATCTTCACTATTCAAGGTTAAATCTAGCTTTGGCACAGAAAGGGATGAATTATGCTGCCACAAAAGTCTTTGGTCACCTACCAAACAGCATCAGAAGCCTGACAGATACCCAACAAGCATTTAAAATAAATTAAAAGAATTTCTAACAAACATTTAAAAAATTGTGTCATGTAATAGTACAAAGTAATAATTTGTAAAGACACCTTTCATTAACCTGACACGTTCCACATCATTACGAAGGGTCGTATTCATGATCTATGGAACAAGTACTAATCTAATCTAGTTAAAACTCCATTTCACGATTTTTGTTCGCTTTCGCTTTTGTTTGTACTTCTTTTAAGTTCACTAAAAATTATAACAAAGATGAAAAAACTTATGTTTTTCGAATAGAATTTTTCCAGTCGGAGGTGAAACATCAGTTTCTAGGTGCATCATTTCACAACCTACGCGTAACTCGTTGTAGTCATCACTCGCAATAAAGCCATGTGCCTCCTGTAATTGCGAGCTTGTTAGAAAGTTCTTGTTAATAAATCAGTCGGGAGCTACTGGGACATCGAAGTTAACTGCGAAATGTTATTCCCGTCGGCAGGCAATCGATAAAGCCAGCCCGCTGAGGCTCCAAATAACACGGGAAGTTTGCTAACAGCGCTCACGCCTTTCGTACCGCTCTAACACCTTTCACAGAAAACTAAACGTAGCCTACGGGTGGACTGGTTAAATATTATCTTTTCCCTCAGTCTTCAGAAACATTGTAATTTACGGATATAAACTCAAACTTTCATGTCGTCCGTAATTGGATGACGCGTGAGTCTATGAAAAATTCGTATGCTTATCTCAAAATATTTTGTACTGTACAAAGAAATTACTTTGTCTGACCATACAATCCTCAACGCAAGAAATTCTCATCTTAGGATCTGAAACGACTGTAACTTACTTTACCAGCACTGCAATCGACATTTATTGCACTGCTACTAAATTCGTGTCATCCTGACAAGCCACAACACAGTTTTCTACATCTACATGGGATACTCTGCAAATCACATTTAAGTGTCTGGCAGAGGGTTCATCGAACCACAATTATACTATTTATCTCCCATTCCATTCTCGAATAGCGCGCGGGAAGAAAGAACGCCTGAATCTCTCTGTTCGAGCTCTGATTTCTCTTATTTTATTCTGATGATCATTTCTACCTATGTAAGTGGGAGTCAACAACATATTTTCGCATTCGGAGGAGAATGTTGGCGATTGGAGTTTCGCAAGTAACCCACGCCTCAGCGATAAGCGCCGTTGTTTTAATGATTCCCATCCCAGATCCTGTATCATTTCCGTAACGCTGTCTCCCCTGTATCGTGACAATACGAAACGAGCTGCCCTTCTTTGGACTCTTTCGATGTCCTCCGTCAAACCCACCTGATAAGGATCCCACACTGGGCTGCAATACTCCAAAAATGGACGGACAAGCGCAGTGTATGCAGTTTCTTTAGTAGTTCTGTTGCATCTTTTAACGGTTCTGCCAATAAAACGCAGTCTCTGGTTCGCCTTTCCCACGATATTATCTACGCGTTCTTTCCAGTTTAAGTCTGAAGTAATAGTGATTCCTGGGTATTTTGTGGAGTTTACGGCCTTCACATTTGATTGATTTATGTTGTAAACAAAGATTAACGGATTTCTTTTCGTACTCATGTGGACGACTTCACACTTCTCATTATTTAGAGTCAATTGCCAATTTTTACACCATACTGATATCTTACTCAGATCGTTCTGCAGTTGGTTTTGATCTTCAGATGATTTTACTAGACGGTAAATGACGGCGTCATCTGCAAACAACCTAAGAGAGCTACTTAGATTTTCCCCTAAATCGTTTATGTAAATAAGGAATAGCAGAGGACCAATAACACTACCCTGTGGAACGCCCGATATCAGCTCTGTTTTAGTCGATGCCTTACCATCGATTACTACGAACTGTGTCCTCTCTGACAAGAAATCCCCTATCCAATTGCAAATTTGGGGCGATATACCATAACCACGCAATTTGATTAAAAGCCGTTTGTGAAGTACGGTGTCAAAAGCTTTCTGGAAATCAAGAAATACGGAATCGATTTGCGAACCTTTGTCGATAGCACCCATCACTTCGTGTGAATATAGAGCTAGTTGTGTTTCGCATGAACGATATTTTCTAAATCCGTGTTGACCTTGGGTCAAAGGGTCGTTCTGTTCGAGATAATTCATAATATTTGAATACAGGATATGTTCCAAAACCCTGCTGCAAATTGACGTCAATGAAATAGGCCTGTAGTTTAGTGGGTTACTCCTACTGCCTTTCTTGAATATAGGTGTGACCTGTGCAACTTTCCAATCTTTTGGTACAGATCCTTCTATGAGAGAGCGGTTGTATATGACTGTTAAGTAAGGAGCTATCGCTTCAGCATAATCAGATAGAAATCTAATGGGTATACAATCCGGACCAGAAGACTTGTTCTTATTAAGTGATTTTAGTTGCTGCACTACTCCGATGATATCCACTTCTATGTTACTCATTACGGCATCCGTTCGTAATTCGAAATCTGGAATATTGGTTTCGTCTTCTTTAGTGAATGAGTTTCTAAAAGCTAAGTTTAGTAACTCTGCTTTAGTAGCGCTGTCATCGGCAGGATCGCCATTACTATCACGTATTGAAGGTATTGTTTGTGACTTTCCCCGAGTATATTTAACATATGACCCAAATCTCTTTGGGTTTTCAGTCAAATTACGAGAAAGAGTTTTAAGCGCATTTTATTCATGCAGTAGCTTTTTTCATTCGTCGAATTATCTGAAAGAAGCTGCGAAAATATTCAGTTAGATCTTGATAAAATTTCAAAGTGGTGTAAAAACTGACAATTCACTTTAAAAATTCAGAAATGTAAAAGTTCATATTTCATAAAACGAAAAAACGTAATATGCTATAACATCATTGTGCCATTATTATTATTATTATTATTATTATTATTATTAGCGAATGTCCCCATGGGAGAACGATAAGCATGTGATTTATAAATATTTCTTAAGGTTCTTGTTATTTTCCCAATATTTCTTCATTTTCTCCCCAAAGGCCTTCTATCTTTCTTCGATCCACTTTGGTCGGTCTCTGAAGTAAACTTCCACTTGTCAATTTTTCTTATGAATGTATCCCTGTCTGATGTGTTTGTTATGTCAATTTTTGCTTTTCTCAAATCCTTCTTAACTTCATTTACCCAGGGTATTGTTGCTTTAAGTGATGTCACATAGTCCAGTAGACGTTTAGTTAACCTGTTTCCAGGTAATCTGTGTAGGTGTCCATAAAATTTTATTCGTCTCTTTCTGATGTCAGTTTCGATATTTGATAGTTTTTCGGTTGTCTCGATTGTCTGCAATCTGTATCCATCTTGTGTGTATCGTAGTCCCAGAATTTTCCTAATAATTTTTCTCTTTACTTTTCAGTGAGAGCGTTTCACTTGCATATGTGACTGTAGGTTTGATAACTGTGTTGTAGTGTCTGCTTTTAGTTCCTTTTGAGAGGCATTTTTGTTGTATATGTTTTGAACAATTCTTGATTTTCTGTAATCGTTGGTTTTGTGCTATTTTCTCGTGTCCTTTTGGTTCAATAACTTCTTATTATTATTTTAGGGATATAGTCTCAGTCATCGATAAAGAAGATGATGGACTACGTTTCACCTGCAGTATACTCGGGAGATGTAGAATTCTATTCATCCTGGAATATTGCTAAACTGTATGAGACCCGTACCATACAAATTTCGTCGGAAATAACATATTAGATGTGCAGCAATTGCTAGTTACCAAGAAAGAAAATCTGTTCGTTTATATACTTTTTGGTCGTTTAAATCATAAATTTCATAGAAAGGCATTTCATTACGCAAGACAAGTCAGAATAGCTGATGTGATGGCAGATGATGCAGACGTAGAAGTACCTAGCTCTCTCTCTCTCTCTCTCTCTCTATATATATATATATATATATATATATATATATATATATATATATATTGACCGGAGACGGTGATATTTTACATAGGTCAGATATTTTATACGGTAACGGGACCAAAAATTTATGGCAGTAAAACTCGTACTTAATTATATTTCCTTCATCTCAAATAAAAGTTTATAAGATACAGTGCCCCATGTTTATATGCGCAGCTGCTTATGACAGATTACTTTCTATAAATTTCTATACTTTTAAAAGCAATGTTCTCTAAGGACGGACAGCAGTTTCATTCCTTTACTTGTAATGTATCTCACTGGTGTTGGAAGATGTTTGCACAGTGCCATTCTCATGCATTTAACGCAATGACTGTACAGCTTCGTTTATGGAAGAACTAATATCAGCTCCATCATGATCACGATGTCAGTGGGAAGCAAACCCCAATTTTCCTACCTTAAAAGCATTAATGAGTTTTATAACGTGTAACATGGTTGTACCTATCAGAGTTTCTGTCACGTTTGCTGATTTTTGTTGTTGCGAAATAGAGTAATTCTAATACGTTCTGGCATGAGAGAGGTGGTATGTTCAATTTCTGAAACATTTGATTACAGGTTTCTTTCTGCTGTTTGAATATTATTGATCTGACGCTTTCTTCCGGAGCTTCATTGACTCTGCACACTGATACCAAAATATAATTCCAAAACTGAGTATAGAATGGAAAAGATATATGAGTATACTGGTATTCACTACAGTTCTTGTATGTCTCATGATGAAACATGCATTACTCAGTGTGGTGCTTGTTATATCAATGTGACTTTTGTATTAAGTGTGTCTGAAACGGAATCTCTAAGTATTTCGTTTCATTAACAAAGTTTTCATGATTATCACTCATTGATATAGTGGAAACTACTAGGGTTTTAATCTGAACAACATGAAACGTACATCCGACTCACATTATGGTGCAGTCTGATTTAATCAATGAGTGTAGTTATGTTGTGCTTCTGTTTACTGCATCAAGGAGAGGTTCTTAGGAGTCCTATTTCATAATTATGGTGTCTTCAGCAAAGACAGAGGTTCTATCTAAGTTAAAGGAAAGTCAGGTATATGTCTTAAGAACAGCGTGGGTCCTACCACTGAGCCTTGTGGAACCCCCATGTTGTATGATTTGAGTGTATGACTCTGCGATATTAGTGATTCCTGATGGCTTCGTTTCCATTGTTTGAATATTTCATTCTTGGTCTTTCATTCCACAGGAACACGTTTTTTCAGCAGTGTAGTGTGTTTAACTGTATCAAAGGCTTTTGTTTTATGAAGAGAAATGCCTATGTTTGTAAGTTTCTTGTATAATGAAAATCTGGGAATTCCTATAAGCGTCAGCAGTATTCTTTTATTGGAAGCCAAATTAAAAAGTTACATAAATTTTCTTTTCCCCAAAATGAATTTACGAGTCTGACATAGTGTATTGAAATATTTTGCTTGATACTGAGAGTATTGTAATTGGCCAGTAATTGCCAGTATCTTCTCCACTCACCTTATTTATTCTGCTGCTATCTGTTAAGATTTTATGAGAAATAATACATGCATTTTTCTGTAAATGCAAGATACTCCATCCTATGTACAATGGTCAGAACAATTAGGGATCAGGTGAGATATCATGCAGAATATACACGAGGTAACGTATTTTATTCAAATATTGGCTACATTGTAATTTGTGTGGGATATAGTACAATATTTTTCTGTCTCAGCTCTTTACTTGAGGTTTACATGAGGTTTCATTACAGCGAGGCACCATGGGCCTCCATAAAAGTGAAAAATCATTTCTAATGTGGTGCATGATCACCTCCAACGTCCAATACAGTTACGCACCACATGTCAAGGACAGTATGAGGTTATCAAACAGCTATTGAGGATTATTTGGCCATTCTTCCATGAGTGCAATAACCAGCTTAGGAACAGTTGGAGTGGTCTGGCTGTTATGCGCCTGACAAGTGTATCCCATACATTCTAAAACGGGTTTAAGTCCGGTGAACTAGCTGCCCACTCCAAAGTTTCAGTTTCCTAGATTCAAGCATATTATCCACCAGTTCCACCATTGAAGCACTGTGGGGATGAGCATTATTGTCCACCATCTCCTATGACACCAGCGTAGGACACAACAAAAGGTCGAAGGACCTCGCCTCTATACCTCTGAGCAAAGTGCCATTCTGAATGACATACTGACCAATACTGACTCCTGCTCACACCATTCGTCCATCACCACATAAGCAGGATCGTTGCGAATTCCACGTTCTCTCCAAATGAGGAAACTATGATTGTCCGGTAGAACTCATCTGTGAACAGAACCTGGCGCCATTCGACTCCAATCCTGATGTTCCTCAGCCCAGTTTATGCGGGACAAACGGTGACGTGGTTTTAATGGGACACACACCATAGGCCTCCGTGCATAGAGGCCGCATTTCCGAAGGTTATTTCGGACTGTTTGTGTTGATATTTCGCATCCTGTTGGTGCGTGAATGGTGCGTTGCAGCTGAGTTGCATTTAGCCTCCTCTCTCGACGGGCTGTTGACAGGAGATAACTGTCATCTCTTGCTGATGTTACCAGTGGACGACCTTGGCCTTGCCTTAACGATACCCATTGTCTGAAATCACGTCCAGGTCGTGAAAACTACACTTTGTGACAGTCCAATAGCTACAGCCACCTCCCTCTGTGCCTTTCCCGCTTACAACCATCCCTATTGGTCTCCATACCATAGCTTCAGATAAGTCATGTTGTTGTTTGCATTGCACTACCTGCTCATGAAACTATCTGAACCCAGCTGCTTGTGTAATTCGTTTGGTAAAATAAACACAGCCAAGGCCATTCCCCTCTGCAGAAACCTTCAGTTATTACATCTCGGTTGCCACAATATTGTCGTCTCCACTCCGTAGAACAGACAGAAAGACGTCGAACGATTTTAGTTCATTCTGCCGGTGACAATTACAGCGGGGGTGGAGACAGATAAAGAAATTTAACTCTATGAACCAATTCAATATTACAGGTTGTGGCAGTTTCCTTGACACTTCCCTATCTTCCCTTTACCTCACTCACGTTACCGCGAGCAGCGTGCTAACTCGTCTAGTTGTAATAGAGCGAACGTTGCCTGTAGGTGTTTGTCAATATTTGACTAACCTTGTGTCTTCTGTGTCGTAGATGTCCCCAACACAGAAGCAGCACACAGGTCGTAGACTCGAAGTTTTCTGAGGTGAGGCTGAAATTGAAAGTGGTGGATACTGTGGCTTTCAACTACCATTAACGAAATCGATGAATTCCTTCAGAGATTCCAGTGTCTCATTTATTTTTATCAATCACACGAATACAGAAGCCACAAACTGCATGTTGACGTCAATATTAGTTTACAAAATTCACAAAATTAAAAGTCATAACACACTTTGACATACATTGCACGCACTTTACAAATATTATTAGCCTCATTATCGACCTATTAATAAAAGACTGGTTATCGCAAGTGCAGCTAGATGTTTACCGTGTCGGGGCTCGCAGTGAACTGACTAGCGGTAGAGCTGCATTCCACGCTAGCGCCTAGAGTTTTGGTGCCATCCGACACTTCTAGAACTCCACACTCATTCTTTACCTAAAATACTTAATCTAATAAATCTACAAAACAATAGTGTAATCACAAACAATTAATTAACACACATTATGGCAATAGAATTGATAACTTAATTCTTATTTATTAAATAATTAATAAAATAGCTGGGAGGTGGTGTCGCGTAAAGATATAGCAACAGCCAATCAAATCACACTTAGGGCCCCTTTACACGCTACAACATGTAAGTGCAGATTAGTTTTGCAACGACCGTCTGCGCATTAAAACGTTGCATTTGCACGTTCCGACCGTTGGTACATCTTTGCTCAGTCTTGAGTTCTTCTGTCCATGGTATAAAGGCTATGGACAAACTAAGTAAATTTGCTTATAAAACAATATTGCTGTCCACAGCAATTACATTGGAAGAAAAGAAAAGAAAGAGGCCACAACGTAGAAAGTGGGTCAAGGACTGGCTATTAAAACGTTTATCACTTTCACGCATTAATCTTTTAAAAGAACTAAAATTCTAAAAAGATGACGGGTTCAGTTATTTACGAATGGATAAGGAAACACTTTTGTGCTTTTAGAACACGTCACACCACACATAAAGAGACATGACAGTGTGATGAGAAAGTCAATAAGCGCTTATCAGAGATTTTTAGTGACATTGCGGTTTCTAGCTACAGGCAGAAGTTATGCTGACCTTAAATTTTCTGCTGTGGTGTCATCATCATCACTATCTCACATCATTTCAGAAACATGAGGTGCTATAAGGCAGCAATATTTGAAGGTTGAGAACAGAAGTTAGTCACAACTCCTTATGCATTTATTTATTTACAACCATTTCTCTATTTGCATTTGGCTTGTCTTCTTTCAGTTTTGCTATTAGTGCTTGATATGCTAGACTTTTTTTTTTCTTTTTTGTCAGAATAGTCCCTGTTTTAATCTTCCATATGGCTGGAAACGATTTGTGAAGTTCAATAAATTCCGTTAACAACTCTCTTGAGTACATTCGAGAATCGTGACTCTCTCCTCAAACATCGCTCATATTCTTACGTTAGCCTCCTCACTGTCACAACAACAACACCCCTACTCCAGCCGCTACCTGTGCCGTATTCAGGGATGAAATTCATTTGTTACAGATTTTGAAAATTAGCGATGAAAACAGAACCCAGAATCTTTGCGTCTAAATGATACATATACTGGTGTGATGTCTTATTTCGAAAGAACAGACATCACACCAATACATATATAGCTCTCGGTAAAATGGAACGGTACGATGTCGTTACGTAGCACAGCACGGCCGACTGGAAACACAGAAATGCAAACAACGTTCTCTCCTCAGAGGTATGATTACAATTAGGTTCGGCTTAGACTTGTACAACACACAGTCTACACGGCGAAGATTACACCAAAACATTTAACTTTTCGTCTACTTTGCCGATAGCAACCAAAATTGTAAAATCGTGTCTACTATGTAAGGATTTAGCAACACAAAACACTTCATAACTTCACTGGTTTTCGAGTTCTGAATTTTTAATATGTTTTTAATGTTATTGTAGAAAAAACTAATTTGGGACTCACACTACAATTTTCATATGGCAGATTTTGTAGGTACATTCACAAGACATAATTCAACGGTTCTGTGCATTCGTCTTATGAGAAATATCAATGATTTGTTTTCAGTGTTTATTTCAAATTTCTACATTTAAGTTTCTTTAATTATTAGTACTTAATGTGGTGGTGAAATAAATAAATTACGTGTATATGTGTAGTCTTATGCGGCCAAACTACTTAGGTCATCGGTCGTTAGACTTACACACTACTTAATCTTACTTAAAATATCTTAGGCAAAGTACAAACAAACATACCCATGTCCGACGAAGGACTCGAACCTCCGACCGGACCGGCCGCGCAATTTGTGACACAAATTACATGTTTGATAATATTAATGCATAGAAGTATGAAATCACGTCAACACTACTTCCTGCAAAAATTTCGACAAAAAAAGTTGGCACTGAGTTTAGAAAAACAAAATTCTGGTATATTGGATTTTAACATTTTATCAAAAAATGAATGTTACTACAAGAGATACAGCCATTCAAATTTACGGGCACCATAACGTTTTCCCTTCCTGAGTAAATGAGCTGCTTCTTGTAGTTTCAACACCACAGTAGCCTTTTTCTTGAATGTTCTGAATATAAATCTTCACACAGACTTCTTGAGGAGGAGAGTGATACGGATATCTGATTGTAAACCACTGCCTATTACCTTAGACCTTTTTGACTGTACTCAACAGGAGCTCCGCTTATTCCGTAATTTATATTTATACAGTTAACAGGCAATGTAATTTATAACCAACTATTGGCTGCCAACTTCGCTTCATTCTTCCTGGAAGTCTTGCAACTTGTTTCTCCCTGTTGGTTTATGCCAAGTTCGGAGTAAAAATCGTTTTATATGACGGTGACAGGAAATAGAATTTAGCATTTTTCGGTATCTGACATTCCTTCTTAGATGTATTTGTAATTCGAATACAGTCAAATCGTTTTGGGGTCTACGAATAAACGCTTCAAGTATGTAAAATACCCATTGACTTATTATTAAAGTTTTTTAATTGAAGGTTTAAGGTTGTGTCTCCTATTAAAAAGCATGGTAGCTATTTTTAAAGAGGTGGAAGTTGCGTGATAGTGTGGTTAACTACATAGCGGCCAATTACATCAACGCATCTGTGCAGGATGCCTAATATATTTATTGCTTGCGCAGGTGTCTTGATATGCTTAGTGTTCTGAATAATATGCTTTTAGGAGGTATGACTGTGGATAGTCATCGTCTTGTAGTAGCAGAGAATGTCCTAATAACTCTCCAAACATTGTCACTATTAAAATACCTTGTTGTTTTCAGGAGGAACACTCAACGAATTAATGTGTAGTTAGAACAAGTTACTATATTGCACAGTGTGGAAACTTGACAACAGCAGTGCTAGACTTCTTGGTGTGCCTGTACCCAGGAATAGCCATTAGCCGCCCCAAGGGCCCCGCAAGTGTGACTCCCCGCAAGTGTCACTCCCCGCAAGTGTTCCAACCCCCTGTACGCTGGCCACAGCAACAATTGACTGTGCAATTCGTCTGAGACATCGTTTACGCGCTCCGACTTGTCTGAGTGCCATCTGTGTGATTTCAAACCGTGCCAGACTTTGCGCAGACCGGACACCGACTAGTAGCGCAGACCAAATCATCCGTCGATGAGTAATTTACACGCTCCGACATGTCTGCGCAAACAAGATCTATACAGACAAGTCTGCTTACATGTCGGAGCGTGTAAAGGGGCCCTAAGAGAAAGGGCGGAGTTTTCCCATGGGACCGTACTTACAGTACCATCTGGCTACTATCTGGCGCAGCCACTTCCTACTACTCCACGTCTATTTCATTACAAGTAAATGAAATAAAATAATTACAAGCCAGTACCGCCACACAATACTTCAGAACTTAGATGTCTCAACTGATCCCCTGTGTTGCACAGTGTTGCGTAAGTCATTTTTGCCCGAGATGCCAGTTATGTCCCCAGCGTTTAGCGATGTTGGCAGCACTGTCTGATGCGTCACGTGTTGTGCAGGTGCGCGCAGCGCGGCGATGAGCGTCAACTCGAGCGCGGCGGGCCGGCGGTCGACCAGTGCCAGCGTCAGCGCTAGCGGCAGCGGCAGCGCCAGCGACAAGCGCGCCAGCTTCCAGAGCCACGAGGCGCGCGACAGCTTCAAGAGCCTGCACACCAGCTTCGAGGACGCCTCCAGCACGGGCCACGGTGAGCCCAGTGAACGCGCTTTACCATCTCATCGCTATCTCCGTGTATGGGTATTCCCAGTGGTGGACAGTGGCGGACTAAGGGTGTGGTGGTGGAATGGGGGGGGGGGGACCCCGGGCCTCTCATCTTCAGGGGCCTCCAAATACCTCGAAAGCACTTTTTTTAATACAAAAAATAATCCCAGAGACGGATTTACGTCTCAAATGTGTCAAAGACATTTTTGATAAATCTGAAGCATTGAATTAAAATTTGTGTTGCGGCCGGGAATCGAACCCAGACCTCCATGCCTACTAGGCTGACGTTCTTAACCGTTTTTTTTTTTTTTTTTTTTTTTTTTTTTTTTTTTTTTTTTTTTTTTTTTCATCTGGTAGATCTATGGTTCGCGATCATTCGTTCAGTTTGTTCGTGATTGTTCATTGAATGGTTGGCTCAGCTTTTTTATTATAGAGGGCGTTGAGCCCCCTGGCCGGGCGCGCTAAGCCACGGCGCCGGCTAACCGTTAGACTACCACACCACTAACGATTAAGGCGCCTTGGAATAGTCTATGTACGATTTCCCTCCACATCACAAATTTTAATTTAGCTTCACTGTTCCAAAGATAATTGCCACTACTGCCAAGGCTCTCCATGCAGCGGAATAGCACCTCGGCAATGGACATGGAACAATCCTGTTAAGGTGATATAAATATCAATTAATACAAATAAATAATCCCAGAGACGGATTTACGTCTCAAATATGTCAAAGACATTATTCATAAATCTGAAGCATTGAATTAAAATTTGTGGTGTGGCCGGGAATCGAACCCAGACCGCCATGCTTACCAGGCAGCCGTCTTAACCACACCACTAACGATTAAGGCGCAATTACCTTTGGAATACAGAAGCTAAATTAAAGTTTGTGATGTGGAGGAAAATCGTACATAGACTATTCCAAGGCGCCTTAATCGTTAGTGGTGTGTTAGTCTAACGGTTGCAGGCCGCGGTGGCCAAGGTGACTAAGGCGCTCCAGTCACGGTCAGCACGGCCACTACGGTCGGGGGTTCGAATCTCCCCCTCGGGCATGGATATTTGTGCCGTCCTAGTTAAAAGGTTCTTCCGTTTCCGTTGCGTGGAGTTGTGGTGAAGTAAAATGTCGTCCCATTTATCATGGATGATCATCCGGAACAACAATGCTTACCCCCTGAAGAAAAGGAATATAAATAAACCATTCAGTACGGAGCCAAATAATCTTATTAATGTCAGTTCGGATCGGTTCAGTGGCTTGATTCATAGGAAGAGTGTTGGAGTAGTTGCTGCTCCAGATAGCAAGGGATTCACTGTTGTATGCAAGAAGTTTAAAGCTTCGCACAAACCTGCAAAGTCTGTTACAAAAATGACAATGAAAGCAGGACCGCGACGTTCTCTGTATAAGCTGAAGAGGCTTCTGAAAGCAAACAGGTTCAGGAGTGACATAAGGAAAGATGCGCTGCGCAGAGCCAGTGCTGTTCTACGATCACAGAAACCACTTCCTGTCAAGAAGGCACGGGCAAAGAAAGCGGACTAAAAATGTACTTTATTTCTTTTCAATAAATGTAAACACTCCCAAAAAAAAAAAAAAAAAAAAAAAAAAAAAAAAAAAAAAAAAAAAAAAAAAAACGGTTCAGACGTCTGCCTAGTAAGCATGGAGGTCTGGGTTCGATTCTCGGCCGCAACACAAATTTTAATTGAATGCTTCAGATTTATCAATAATGTCTTTGACATATTTGAGACGTAAATCCGTCTCTGGGATTATTTATTTGTATTAATTGATATTTATATCACCTTAACAGGATTGTTCCACCATGTCCATTGCCGAGGTGCTATTCCGCTGCATGGAGAGCCTTGGCAGTAGTGGCAATTATCTTTGGAACACTGAAGCTAAATTAAAGTTTGTGATGTGGAGGGAAATCGTACATAGACTATTCCAAGGCGCCTTAATCGTTAGTGGTGTGGTAGTCTAACGGTTAAGACGTCTGCCTAGTAAGCATGGAGGTGTGGGTTCGATTCTCGGCCTCACCACAAATTTTAATTCAATGCTTCAGATTTATCAATAACTTTTTTTTTTAATTTGTTAGCATCCTTGGCCTCTCAATTTGTTTTAGACTGTCCCAGGCGTATGACCGTGTCCCTTGGAGGAAGCTACTGTCAGTTTTTCAAGATTATGGTATAGGAGGCATTTTGGAGCATAATTAGCAATCTTCGAAAGGGAGGGAAGAAAAAATTAACAAGTGTTTTGGACAGGTCAGGAAAGCTGCTAGTCAATCCTGTGGATGCCTTGGGCAGATGCAGGGAATATCTTGAAGAATTGCTCAATGTAGGTGAAACGTTCAATGATGTATCAGATTTTCAGGTAGAATGGGATAGGAACGACGATGGAAACAGGATCTCATTTGAGGAAGTGGAGAAAATGGTCAGTAGATTACAGTGCAATAAAGCGGCTGGGATGGATGAAATTAAGCCGGAACTCGTCAAATACAGTGGAATATCAGGTCTCAAATGGTTACACAGGATAATGGAAAAGGCGTGGGAATCGGGACAGGTTCCGACAGACTGGACGAAAGCGGTAATCACGCCAATTTTCAAACATGGAAACAGAAAAGATTGCAACAACTATCGAGGTATCTCTTTAATTAGCGTTGTAGGCAAAATATTCTCAGGTATTGTTGAAAGGAGAGTGCGAGTATTAATTGAGGACAAGTTAGATGAAAATCAGTGTGGGTTTAGGTCTCTTAGAGGTTGTCAGGACCAGATCTTTAGCTTACAGCAGGTAATGGAAAAGTGCTATGAGTGGAACAGGGAATTGTATCTATGTTTCATAGATCTGGAAAAGACTTATGACCGTGTTCCTAGGAGGAAGCTACTGTCAGTTCTACAAGATTATGGTATAGGAGGCAAACTTCAGCAGGCAATTAAAGGGCTTTACGTAGACTGGCAGGCAGCAGTTAAGAGTAGATGGCAAATTAAGCTCATGGTTCAGGGTAGTTTCAGGGGTAAGACAAGGCTGTAACCTGTCACCACTGTTGTTCATACTATTCATGGATCATATGTTGAAAACAGTAGACTGGCAGGGCGAGATTAAAATAGATCAAAACAAAATAAGCAGTCTCGCATATGCGGATGACTTAGTTGTAATGGTCGATTCGATTGAACGGTTGCAAACTAATATTTCAGAGCTCGATCAGAGGTGCAACGATTATGATATGAAGATCATCATCTCCAAAACGAAAGTAATGTCTGTGGGAAAGAGATTCAAACAGATTGAGTGCCAAATAATAGGACCAAAGTTAGAACAGGTAGACAAGTAAGTAAGTACCAAGACTAAGTTAGCAGTGCAGCGCTCTATCTTTCGACCAACTTTGTTGTGTGGGAGTGAAAGTTGGGTGGATACAGGTTACCTTATTCATAAGGTAGAGGTTACAGATATGAAAGTAGCAAGAATGATTGCAGGTACTAATAGATGGGAGCAATGGCAGGATGGTGTCCATAATGAGGAAATCAAAGAAAAACTGGGAATGGACACCGTAGATGAAGCAGTTAGAGCGAACAGACTGAGATGGTGGGGTCATGTTACACGCATGGGAGAAGCAAGATTACTTAAGAGACTCATGAGCTCGGCAGCGGAGGGTAAGAGGAGTCGAGGTAGACCAAGAAGAAAGTACTTAGATTCGGTGCAGAATGATTTTGAAGTAAAAGGCATAGCATCAGATGAGGCATCAGTGTTAGCATTGAATAGGGGATTATGGAATTTTATTAGAGGTACAATGCTCCAGACTGAACGCTGCACAGCATAATCAGTCTCTAATGATGATGATGATGATGGTGGTGTCCCATGCCTCTCGCCCTGGGGCGTCCGAATCTCAAAAGTTACTCCAAGTCGACGAGGGGCCTCATTTTGTTTTGCCGCCACCCGGGGCCTCCGACAGCCTTATTACGCCAATGGGTATTCCGTTTCAAATCGGACAAAACATGAGAAAACTGACCTTGTATTTTGTTTAAAGTAATTAAT
The DNA here is from genome assembly GCA_026315105.1 of Locusta migratoria. NCBI lineage: Eukaryota > Metazoa > Arthropoda > Insecta > Orthoptera > Acrididae > Locusta > Locusta migratoria. Next base: position 795,131,315 of record CM048744.1, on the reverse strand, counting down.
AATTTATACGTATTAATATAAGAACTGTCATGAAGTTGTCCCTTAAATGATTACTATTTTTTGTGTTAAAATTCGTTGAAATTATCGTTATTTTCCCAACGTGACACTTTGTGTGCTGTGTAACTCAAGAACCTCAGACCGGATTTCAATGAACTATGGTTTATTTTGTAGCTGAATAATTGAAGTTGATGTAGGTGCACAACAATAGCGTGACAACAATTAATGCATTTTTATAAAATCTGTTTTTCTTCATTTATTAAAATAAATGCAGTTTTCATAAAAATTAAACTTACACAGGTTTGAACCTTTCATCACACGTCAGTTTCGTGTAAACTAATTCTTCCGACGCTTCTTGGTAGAAATTAAAATACACAATTTTGTGTTTGTTCTACGGGTTTGTTTATTTTGTGAAACGATTTGCGGCTTATTAGGCCTTCATCAGACACTTACTGAAGTTCAGTCAAAGTACTTGTGTTGTCAGTAAACCAGAAGAGATGTTACATACAGAAGAGTAAATTAACTTCTTTGATGGATCAGTTACAGTGTAAAATAAATATTTGAATGAAATCTGTAAATAAATAGTACTGAAAAAGGAAACATAAATACCATGCATAGAGAAACAGTGCAAACATAAATTCTTACAACATAACAACAGCGAATAAAAATAAAATTAAACAAGAATCTAATGTTTTAAGGGTTGTTCTAAACACAAGGTGCCACAAATATTAGAAATATTAAAAACCTGACACACTATTATAACTAAATAAACAGACAAAAATATATGGATTGGATAGGAGGGTACAGGTGGGGTGCATTGGAAAATTGAGAAGCTTAACAAATCGGAGGTATGCACTCGAACTGAAAAGGTGAAAATAAACATATTCAATTATAGTGTTCACAATTAAATAAAAAATTACTGTAAGGACAAAGTACAGACTAATTTGAAATATTCATACTAACAAACAAAGAATCGTCCAGATCGCCTACATTTATCTTACGACTGCTTCAATTCCCTGAGTTGTCTGCTTCAGACTCGGTTCTGAGGAAATTAAATACTCAGAATACTATAACTGTTTCTAATTTCTGCATCATTTGGCGCTTTTCTGATCCGTCAACCACAACAAATACTTTGCACACAATATAACTATAACACCCACATACACACTGGAGAAGAAAACAGTTCTAGACATTCAAACTAGACCCTGCAACGTGCGAAACAGCGGTGAGTTGACGCTATTAACTGAAGCGTCACGTAGTACTCGCGTGGCCCAACTACCGCTACACTAACCTGCTTAACGGCACACAATATAAACCGTAAACGGCGTCACCACCATCGTTGGCGGATCTGTTAAAAATTGAAAGCACATATATCGGGAAATTCATTAATTTCATTATAACAGTAACGCTAGATGTTAATGAAGAACGTCAGAACATCGTAGACGCGCTGAAACTTCTGAAACAGCTGTATCATTGTATATTAAACTTTTAGCAGTGATACTGGATCTATTATTGCAAAGTACTTGAATTATAACGATAAATTTATATTTATAATCTTTGGAGAAGCCTTATGTCGGGACAAGTCTTGGGCACATTAAATGCATTTCTTTGGAAAAAAAATGGCACGTATATATACAAAGATTCTCCATCCTTGCTCTAGACAATAATTATTCATAAAAGTGTCAAAAATTATGGCTGACATATTGCAATATTATTAATCACATGTAATGATTTTTTAGAAATTACTTAATGAGGATAAAACAGGAATACATGGTGAATCACCTAACACTTGCAACGCAAATATTGCGGAAACTGAAAGTGCGACTGACGTGCGGTTTTCACAGAATGGATGGGTAGTCAAGGACTCGTATTGTTAGCCAATAAACAGATTGTAAAAATACCTCGAAAGTATATTTTTTATGCAAACATACAATTTTTCAATTGGAAAAATGGTTGTTTCTATCATGCACTGGAATTTTTGACACCAGCTGTGTACAAAGAATTTTGAATAACATTTATATCAATTTGGTTTGGCAGCTGCAATCATTCAATGTTTCAGGGGCGAAGGCTATGACAGCGTAGCTGACTGGCTGGTGGTCATGAGACGTTGGGCCGTGCCCCAGGAGCTAGCCACTCGGCCAGTCAGTTACGCTATCGCAGCCTCCGCCTCCGAAACTTTTAACGGTTGTAGCCGCCAAACTAAACGTGATAAAAATATCATTCAAAATTCTTTGTACGCAGCTGGTGTAAAAATTTCCAGTGTATGATAGAAACAACCACTGTTCCATTTAAAAAACTGTATGTTTGCATAAAAAATACACTTTCTAAGTATGTGAGAGTATGTTATTAGGCGCCGCAAAACATGAAGTAAGGATGTTTCGATCCCCTTGAACAGCTTGTGATTTTATTCATGACACAAATCATTGCAGTACCCCATTAAACTCATAATTGTTCTCGATAACGATTCGCTAATTACAAAATGAAAAGCTTGATTGTCGCTGATTACGCCAGAAACTGCTGGAAGCTGCTCTTCACGGTTCCTAATAACTAAGTAGATAACAGTGTGTAGATCGATGTAATAATGGTGCACAAGCTTCCGATTATGTATCTGTCTCGTCAAAGAGAAAATCTAGAACCTACACGTAACAGAATTCCTCCCTAAAAATCGTCAAAATACCGTTGCTGCCCCATAATATACTATATACAGGGTGGTGCATTGATAGTGACTGGACCAAATATCTCGCGAAATAAGCATCAAACGAAAAAACTACAAAGAACAAAACTTTTCTAGCTTCAAGGGGGAAAACAGATGGCGCTATGGTTGACCCACAGATGGCGCTCCCATAGGTCAAACGGTTATTAACTGCATTTTTAAAAAATAGGTACCCCCATTCGTCTAATACGTAAGTAAATATAACTGTTTAATTTGTAACACTTTAGTCGCTTTGTGATAGATGGCGCTGTAATATTCACAAACATATTGCTCACAATTTTAGACGAACAGTGTGTAACAGGTAGGTTTTTTAAATTAAAACACACAATGTAGGTACGTTTGAACTTTGTTTCAATTGTTCCAATGTGATACATGTACTTTTGTGAAATTATCATACACTATGAGAACGCATGCTGTTACTGCTTGATTACCTGTCATTTCCTCATGACTTCAATAACTGCTCAAAATGATGTTCTTCAAATTCAATGCATTTGGCAATGCGCGTAACGCAATTCCTCTCAACAGCGAGTAGTTCGCCTTCAGTAATGTTCATACATGCATTGACAATGCGCTGACGCATGTTTTCATTTGTTGTCGGTGAATCGCGATGGCAAATATCCTTCAATTTTCCCCACAGAAAGAAATCCTTAGATGTAAGATCCTGTGAACGTGCGGGCCATGGTATGGTGCTTCTACGACCAATCCACCTGTCATTAAATATTCCATTTAAGACCGCGTCAACTGCACGCGAGCCATGTGCCGGACACCCATCATGTTGAAAGTACATCGCCATTCTCTCATGTAGTGCAACATCTTGACGTAAAATCGGTAGAACATTACGTAAGAAATCAGCATGCAGTGCACTATTTAGATTGCCATCGATAAAAAAAAGGGTCCAATTATACTTCCTCCCATAATGCTGCACAATACTTTAACCAGCCAAGGTCGCTGATGTTCCACTTGTCGCTGCCGTCGTGGATTTTCCGTTGCCCAATAGTGCATATTATGCCGGTTTACGTCATCAGCCGGCCGCGGTGGCCGCGGGGACTGAGGCGCTTCAGTCACGGTCTGCACGGCCGCTACGGTCGGGGGTTCGAATCCCCCCTCGGGCATGGATATTTGTGCCGTCCTAGTTCGTAAGTAGTTCATAAGTAGTTTGTAAGTTTAGGGACTGATGACCCCGTAGATAAGTCCCATAAGCTTAACAAACATTTGAACATTTTTTGAATTCTCTGAGATTCCCGATTCTCGTTCAATTTGTCTGCTTCTGATTTGCGGTTTATCCGCAACTGCAGCTAAAACACTTACTTGAGCATCATTTGTTGCAGATCGTGGTTGACGTTTTTTTGTGGCTCTACCTGTCTCTTTAAATAACGTAACTATTCGATGAAAGGTCCGGACACTTGGAGGATGATGTCTGCCAGGATAACGATGAACATAAATAGCACAGACCCGTTGGGCATTTTGATTATAATAGCCATATATAAATACCATATCGACCTTGTCTGCAATTGGTAAGAGGTCCATTTTGACACGATTAATGTATCACGAAGAAAATACCTTCCGCACTTGCTAAATGTTACGAGATAAAACGTACTTATACGATTGTGACTATTACAGCGCCATCTACATCTACATACATACTCCGCAATTCACCGTAAGGTGCGTGGCGGAGGGTTCACTGTACCATTACTAGGCATTTCCTTTCCTATTCCATTCCCAAATTGAACGAGGAAAAAGAGAATGCCTATATGCCTCCGTACGAGCCATAATTTCTCTTATCTTGTCTTTGTGATCTTTACGCGAAATGTAAGTAGGCGGCAGCAAGATCGTACTACATTCAGCTTCAAATTCCGGCCCTCTAAATTTACTTAACAGAAATTCACGAAAAGAACGTCGTCTTTCTTCCAGTGATCCCCAATTGAGTTGCCGGAGCATTTCCGTGACACTCGCGCACTGGTCGAACCTACCGGTAACAAATCTAGCTGCTCGTCTCTGAACCGCCTCTATGTCTTCCTTTAAACTGATCTGCTGCGGGTCCTAAACACTTGAGCAATACTCAAGACGTGGTCGTACAAGCGTTTTATAAGCGGGCTCGTTTACAAGTGAAGTACATCTTCCCAAAATTCTCCCAATAAACCGAAGTCGGCTGTCCGCCTTACTCACAACTGTCCTTACATGCTCGTTCCATTTCATATCGCTCTGCAATGTTACGCCTAGATATTTGAACGACGCGACAGCATCAAGAAGCCCACTACTAATGCTGTATTCGAACATTATGGGATTGTTTTTTCTACTCATGCGCATCACCTTACATTTTTCTACATTGAGAGCTAGCTGACATTCTTCGCACCAACTAGAAATTTTGTCTAAGTCAACCTGTATGCTATTACAGTCAGTTACAGACGACACCCTCCCATACACCACAGCATCATCAGTAAACAGCCGCAAATTACAACTTACTCTGTCCATCAGATCATTTATATAGATAGAAATAATCTATCACAAAGCGAAAAAAGTGTTCCAAATCAGTCATATTTATTTACGTACTAGACGAATATGTAATTACACTGGATACCTATTTTTTTAAATGCAGTTGATATCCGTTTGATGTCTAGCGGGCCAACCATAACGTCATATGTTTTCCCCCTTCAGGCAAGAAAAGTTTTGTTCTTTGTAATTTTTTCGTTTGATGCTTATTTCGTGAGGTATCGGTCAGTGAGGTATCGGTCAGTATCAATGGACCACCCTGTATACTACACCACTCAGATTCTGGTAAGTAGTGTTTTTTAAAAATTACGCACATCAAATAAGTTTTGCATCAAATGTTCAAATGTTTGTTAAGCTTAAGGGACTTAACTACGGGGTCATCAGTCCCTAAACTTACAAACTACTTATGAAGTACCTACAACTAAGGACGGCATAAATATCCATGTCCGAGGGGGGATTCGAACCCCCGACCGTAGTGGCCGTGCAGACCGTGACTGAAGCACCTCAGTCCCCTCGGCCACCGCGGCCGGCAGTTTTGCATCACCTGTGTATGCAATGAACACGTTCTCCATGTACCTCCATCAACATTATTTGGACTGTCACAAAATGTAAACAAACTTTCCTATAGCCCCATTTACCAAACGCAAACCCAGTTCGTTGAATGCAGGTGAGGCAATAGCATTTGTACATTCAACACTCTGTGTAGAATAGTATAGGGCGTTTGTAGCTATGGTACGGACATACTCCAGTACCAAGAAGAAGAATATCAACGTTTCATCACACATGGATTATTGTTTTATGTCAACAACGACTTTCCTCAAGAGAAGTTGCAAGGCGAACAGCCGTGACTCAGAATGAAGTGTTCAGAACGTGGAATAAGTTTCAAACTAAAGGTTCATGACTTGCTCCATATTGGTCACACAAGGGCAGTTGTCCCCTATCTTTTTGGTAGTGGGACTCCACAGTCTTGCTCGTAAAAAATTTGTGATCATACAGGGTGAGTCATTAACTATTGTCACCAAGAATAACTCCGAAATTATGATAAGAGCTGAAAAGTATGTGGGACAAAAGATGTATGGGCCCACGGGAGCCAGAATATTAAGTTAGTTTTTTGTTGCTAGGTTGGGTCTCTTCAGAGATATGAATGTCAACTTTTTTTATTTATTTAATGGAATGCCATAGTTTGGTACTTATTTTCTAATAGATGCTATCAAAACGAATCCATTGATGTGTAACAGGAAGGTTTTTGAAGGTCAAAAAGGTGGCATGAACGTCTATTTACAGAAGGTGTTCGAAGTGATGAATGTTGGTCTCAATGCAGCGCTGCTATCTTCTTTTCTTGGATTGAGTGGTATCCGTATCACTTCGGCATTTGCAGGCATTGCCATGGCAATTAGAATCAGATTTTCACTCCCCAAAATTCCGCCAGCGACCCGCCTTGCCAAGGGCTTGTTGCCAGTCTAGCGCGACAGAACCGATAGGCGGCTTCACAGTGCTCATTGCTGCCACCTTTTTGGCCTTCAAAGACCTTACTATTGAATTCGTCTCGATAGCCGCTGTCAGAAAATTAATACCAGCTAAAGCAAAAATCAAATGTTTGTAATTCTATGGGAGCAAATTACGTTGATCATCAGTCCCCAGACTTACAAACTACTTACATTAAGTTGAATTAAACCAAGGACAACACAGACATCGATGCCCGAGGGAGGATTCGAACCTCCTACGCGGGAGGCCGTGCGATCCGTAATGTGACGCTTCAGACCGCTCTGCTACTCCCGCACGGCAAGCTATAGCATCCCCTCAATAAATAAATAAATAAATAAATAAATAAAAATTTGACCATATTTCTGAAGCTACCCCACCTAGCAACAAAAAAACAACGACATATTCTGGGCCCCATGGAACTTTTATCCCATAAACATTTCAGCTCCTATCACAGTTTCGGAGTTATTCTAGGTCTCAATAGTTGTGACTCACTGAGAGAGAGAGAGAGAGAGAAATGTAAAAATAAAATGAAAATTGTAATATGAAACTGAAGATATATCTATTACTACTTGCATTAATTCCTTGAAAGTTCACACGACACCCTCTTCACTCCATACGAGACGATGCAGTTTTAATCAACGCGCCCATAATGAAAAACAGAATAGTAACATAGGATACAATAAAACAAAATGTTATACACACGGATGCGTGCACTAAACAACAAGCAACAAAGGCGCGATCCCGCAGTGGAAGAGGACGCAGCGTTGCCATTCACAATTACCAACGAATACTACAACGGCATTATTCTTGTACTTTATTAGCAACTTAGGTTTCTTTTTTTTTCTTTCTGCCACCATATCGGTTTTTCTGAGGGCCATTGGAGGCAAGTATCAAACCAGACTGTACGAAACATATTCCACAACAACTCTCCTTATTCTACGACGGGTGCCCAGAAAGTAATGCACAAATGTACCACATTTCTACCTTCAATAACTGTTTATTGCGTACAATGAGAATTACGCAGACGAAAGAATGATGGTTTATAAACAAATCCTATTTTTCCACTTGGTAGCCTACATCCAGTTCGATGACCCTCCGGCAGCGCAAAACAAGGACTGTATGCACTGTAGGTACCAATTCTTGTTCTGCTCATGGAGCCATTTCTTCAGAGTGTAAATCCCTTCCTCGTCATTCTCAAAATGTCTTCTACATCTACATACATAGTCCGCAATCCACCGTAAGATGCATTTCCTTTCCTATTCCACACTCAAATATAAGGAAAGAAAGAAAAATGTCTGTATGCCTCTGTAAGAGCCCTAATCTCTCTTATCTTGTCTTTGTGATCATTACGCGAAATGTAAGTAGGCGACAGCAAGATCATTCCCTCTAAATTTTCTCAACATAATTTCTCGAAAAGAACGTCGTCTTTCCTAAAGCGATCCCCATTTGAGTTCCCGGATCATTTCCGTGACATTCGCGCATTGGTCGAACCTACCAGTAACGAAATTAGCTGTTCGCCTCTGAATTGCTTCCACGTCTTCCTTTAAACTGATCTGCTGCGGGTCCTAAACACTTGAGCAATACTCAAGACGTGGTCGTACAAGCATGTTATACGCGGTCCCTTTACAGATGAAGTACATCTTCCCAAAATGCTCCCAATAAACCGAAGTCAGCTGTCCACCTCACTCACAACTGTCCTTACATGTTCGTTCCATTTCATATCGCTCTGCAATGTTACGCTTAGATATTTGAACGACGCGACTGTATCAAGTAGCTCACTACTAATGCTGTATTCGAACATTATGGGATTGTTTTTCCTACTCATGTGCATCACCTCACATTTTTCTACATTTAGATTTAGCTGCCGTTCTTCGCACCAACTAGAAATTTTGTCTAAGTCATCCTGTATGATATTACAGTCAGTTAAAGACGACACCCTCCCATACACCACAGCATCATCAGCAGACAGCCACAAATTACAACTTACTCTGTCCGTCAGATTATATATATAGATAGAAAATAATAGGGTCCTATCGCACTCCGCTGCAGCACGCCTGACGATACTCTCGTCTTTGATGATCACTCACCGTCGAGAACAACGTACTGCGTTCTATTACTTAGGAAGTCTTCCAGCCAGTCGCAAATATATGAACCTATTCCATTTTCCTTAGCAGTCTGCAATGCGACACCGCGTCAAATGCCTTTTTGAAATCGATAAAAACACAATCTATCTCTTGCCCTTTATCCATTGCTCATAAGATGTGTGTGAAAAGGGCAAGCTGAGTTTCACACGAACGATGTTTCCTAAACCCGTCTCAAGGAAATTCACCATATACAATCTGTGAATATGCTCCAAAATTCCACTGGTCAACAATATTGGCCTGTAATTATGTGGAACAGGTCTTTTACTTTTCTTATAAATGGGAGTCACCTGCACTTTTTTCCATTCACTAGGAACTTTGCGCTGAATTAATGATTCGCGATAAATGAAAGCTAAGTAAGGGACCAATGCCGCAGAATACTCTTTGTAAACCCGAATTGGTATTCCATCCGAACCAAGAGACTTTTTTGTATTCAGTTCTCAAAGCTACTTCTCTACACCGAAAATACCTATTACTATGTCCTCCATTTGGGAGATAGTGCGTTGATCAAATGATGGTACGTTTGTATGGTCCTCCTGCATGAGAGATTTCTTAAAGATTAAATTTAGAACTTCAGCTTTCCGTTTGCTTCCTTGTATTACTGTCCCAGAATGATCAACGAGTGATTGGATAGTGGGCGTTGATCCGCCACTCTGGAAGAATCCTAAATAATGTACCTACGTCTGTACCGGAAGACTCGATTTTGATAAGTGAGTTCAGTTGCTTTAATACTCCAGGAGTATCTACTGATAAATTATCCATGCTTCATTCGAATTCTGGAGTATTTGCTTTGTCTTCTTTGGTGAAGGACTTTCAGAAAGCTGTGTTCAGCAGCACTGTCATCACCATTGCTATCGCTTATTAAAGGTACGAACAGAATTGCTTTGAATATTCTACCAGATTGGGAGGCGTCGCCATTGAAAATCAAAAGAGCAGTCGAGTACAGTCGAAGGAGTCTTCATAGTAACTTCTTCCCACAAGCATTACAATGTAGCGCACTCTTCAGTTGTAGGGCGCCGTGTTCGTAATCCCAACATACTCGCCGTAGTTTGCTGATAACGGAGAAGGCCGCTGTTAGCTCTAGCTCGTCCGCGTAACATCAGTGAGATGTCAGCTGCGGTGCATGGCAGATGAAGTGCTCCAGGAAGTTGCTGTTGGCCGCACGGAAACATGTACAAGGTAATGCCGATAACAGAAACACAATTATTTCTGTCGCTAATGCGGCAGTAAAGTCTCATGCGACACTAGACAGTCTCAGATTCTAATTCAACCATTCTCCTTTAAGTTTTTCATTGTGTTGTTCATTTCAGCAGACTATTGCGCTCTGATGACCGTATGTTCATTCAATCATTTTTTTTTCTTATCGTGTAACCGTAGTCACTTAGTTTAAAAATTAATTAATATGCCATATGCCTCCTACATCAGTGTGTTATGTCTTCACACACTAAGACCACTGCGCAACAAGTGTGGCGCATTGTTAGAGGAGACTACATGTTCCGGCAGACACAGTTCTAATTAAGGTGGCGTGACCGAGCGCTCTAAAGCGCCTTGCTGCGGAGCGTTCGGTTGCTCGCCGACGGAGGTTCGGGTCCTCCCTCGTGTATGGGAGTCTGTATAATTATGTTGTCCTTAGGTTAGTTTAAGTAGTTTGTAAGCCTAGGGACTGATGACCAAAGAAGTTAAGTCACATTTGAACATTTAAGCATTTTGCATTGAGAAAACCGGAGTTCTGTTTTTAATGATCTGTATTCGTTTGGCCTCGACTATAATAGTTTTTATTTATTTGTTTATTTTGTAATATCCGAGTAAAACACCAGCGCGTCAATCTGCCGTAGCAGTGCAGTTAAATTTTTTAGGTTTTTAAATAGAAGTTTTTTTTTTTAAACGGTAATGTTTTTCCGTAAGATATCTATTGGTCTGTAATATTGGGTGATTAGTATACATTGTGTTTCCTCAAGAGCATGCAAACATTTAAGAGGACAATCTGGCGTGTATGGAATAGATGTTATGATGCGTCCTGTCGTAGTGATCGATTTGTCTGGGGCCACTGGATGTGAGTGATGCTGATCGGGAAGAAATTTGAACATCAATGGGAAGCTACAATTCCAAGACATTCGACGATTCGATTTACAGTAATCGCACATTTTCCAACGATGAGGACATTGACACTGAAGCTCTCGAAGCTTTGCGACAAAGGCGCGAATTTCTATCGTCGAGAAATCAAACGACCGTTAGAAATAATTACAATTAAAAACAACCCAGATCGCAAAATTGTTGTTTCTATTTCACAACCGGTTCTATTGCCGACCATCTTCAGATAGATACCACCATGATGACAGGGGGTGGCAGTGACGCAGCAGGCATCAAGATCGCTGTTTTATCCCTAGTATGCTTTCTGAAGTGACTATTGGAAAGTTTCGGCACTATTTTTTTTTTTTTTTTTCTTTTTTTTTTTTTTTTTTTTTTTTTTTTTAACAGAGACTTGGTGACAGTTGAAAAAATATTGTGTCTCTTCGAAATGTGCTAAAGGATCGAATAAAAGTGGCTTCCGAAAAAAATTACCTTTTTTCAAGGCTACAAGTACTACCTAAGTAAATACTGTCGCCAAGTAATTCTTATTGTTTTACTTTGTAATCGTCAGATATGTATTTCTTGGATACGACAAAGCGAGATCACAAGTATTTTACTGTAGTAGTAACACGGTAATTACTTTCAGGGTTGTATTCATTTCTTTTTGTAATCATTTACAACACTCCGTGTACTGATAAAATACTGTGCTACATTGTTTTTCGAAAAGAAATCAAGTTGTGACGAAACAAGTGATGTGGGTGTTAGTCTTTATCTAAATATTCATCTTAAAATGCCACACAGTTTTCGAACGACTGTAAAATTTGCAGTTTGAAACGTTTCACAAAGTATATCACTTCGTAGTCATTCGAGGGAATGTCTGCCGATTAATAATTTATTTATCCGGAGAAAGTGAAAGATATCACTGATTGCCATGTTACGAGACCACAGCGAAAGTTGGCAAGAGGGGACAATGCCGAAAAAAAAACAGCAGGGTGTTGCGGTCAGTACCCACTGTCACCAATCAAGAATTAGTGTAGATCACACGAAATTGGTGCGACAAGTGTTGGTACATCTTTCAATAAGAGCTCAGATCTCAGTGGTTGTTTTTGAACAATTATGATCTCTGAAGTTACATTTAGTTTTGTCATTATCTTCGATTTCTGTATGCACTGATTTACAGTACAGGTTTTGGAGACGTCAAGATATTCTAGTCCACAGGAATCTCCCTGCTAAGACAGCCAGTATGGAATTGGTTGGTCTTCTCAGATAACCATGTGGACATGGTAGACAACTCAAGACAGCCTGAGTGGAGGTGATAAACTACTCATACAGCCTGTGTGGAGGTGGTAGGCCATTCAGTCAACCTGTTTTCCTGTTTTGAGATAGTAGGCCACTCAGTCAAAATGTGTGAAGGTGTTAGACCAGCTTGTGTGGAAGTGGTAGACCATTCGGACAGCCTGGGTTACTGTGATAGAAAACTCAGATTTTGTGGAAGTGGTAGTCCATTTGCAAAGTCTGTGTGGAGGTGGTAGACCATTCAGACAGTCACTGTGCAGTTTGTAGAACATTCAGACAGACTGTGTGGGGATGGTAAACCACGCAGACAGTGGAGAGATGGTAAACAGACAGCCTGTTTGGACGTGGTAAACAATTCAACAGCTTGTGTTAATATGGTAAGCCACTCATACAGGCTGTGTGGAGATGGTAAACCGCTCATACAGGCTGTGTGGAGAGGGTAAACCCCTCATACAGGCCGTGTGGAGATGGTAAACCCCTCTGACAGCCTGTGAGGAGATGGTAAACCACTCTGACAGCCTGTGAGATGGTAAACCACTCTGACAGCCTGTGAGGAGATGGTAGTCTGTGTGGGAATTCAGACAGTCTGTGTGGAGATGGTAGATCACTATATTAAGGTGTACACCACTCAGGCTGCCTGTGTGGAAGCGATAGATCATTCAGTCAGCATGTTTTGAAGTGGTAGAATATCCATACAGACTTCATGGAGATGGTATATCACTGAGACTGTGAAAGTGGTAAAACACTCAGTCTGTGTGGAGATGGTAGAGAGAATGCCTGTGGCAGGTGGTAGACCACTCAGGCAGCCCCTGTAGAGGTGGTATAAGGATTTGTGGTATTGGCGAACCACTAAGACAGCCTGTGTTGAGGTTGTGGACCACTCTGCCATGTTTGGAGATTGTAGACCACTCAGGAAGTCTGTGGAGAGATTGTAAACCACTAAGACAGCCCTTGTTGATGTGACAGAGCACTCATAGAGCTTGAGTAGGGGTGATGGACCACTCAGACACTTGTGGAGATCATTCAGCCATTTCTGGAGATGGCAGACCACCCAAACAGCCTGTGTGGAGGTGGTAAACCACTCAGCGTGCGTTGGGGTGGTAGCCACTCAGAGAGCTGGTGTCCCGCAGGTGGCGGCGATGGTGGAGGCAGCGAGGGCGAGGGCGGCATTTCGCCGCGCATCCCGCGCAAGTTCATCTCCAACTGGCGGCACGCGTGCGACCGCACCAGGGACCGCACCAAGGAGCTGCTGCGCCGCTGGCGGACCATGCCGGACGGCCAGCCCGGCGCCCACGGCCACTGCGACGACGACGGCTTCCCAGACGGCGAGCTGGACGCCGAGGGCTGCGCGCGCCGCACCAAGGAGCACGGCTGGACCGTGCACGTATGGGGTGAGCTCAGCCCACGTCTCGCACAGGCACTGCACCCACTAGGCACGCACCACTGGCCTCATGACGAGTAGGTTTCAAGCCCAATGGTACTTCTCTGCACGAGGTGTTTCAAAAGGTAACAGTAAGGGGCAATAGGCGATAGGATGCACCAATCTACATGGCAACATCTAACCAAATATCGAGGTAACAAAGTCATGGGATGCCTGTTTATATCGTGTCAAACCTCTGGCCACGGAAGAGCAGGGACTCGACGAATTCGCTGCAGGAATATTATGCTGTCTCTAGAACCATCCATAATTGAGAAAATGTAGCCAGTCTGAGATTTTGTCCTTGATCTCTTGATAAGGTTCCAATTCATCTTGGAAGAGTGGGTGGCCAAATCATTCGCAGCAATTACCCAGTTGTTGTTGCGGTCTTCAGTCCAAATACTGGTCTTACGAAGCTCCCTGCACTACCCAAAACCTGCGCAAGCATCTTCATCTCTGAATAAGAAGACAACCTACATCGCTTTGATTTTGCTTACCGTATTCGTCTCTCGGTCTCCCTCTGTGATTTTTACCCCCCACGCCTGCCTCAAATGGTAAATTTACGATTGCTTAATGCCTTAGAAAGTGTCCTACCAATCTAACCGTTCTTTTAGTCAAGACATGCCATAAAATTCTTTTCTCCCTAATTCTGTTCAATACCTCCTCATTTGTTACCCAATATATGCATCTAATCTTCATCATTAGCCTGTAGCACCAAATTTCAATAGCTTTTATCATCTCTCTGTCTGAATTGCTTATCGTCCACATTTTACTCCCATACAAGGCTACATTAGAGACAAATGTTTTCAAAAAAGACTTCCTAAAGATTAAATTAACATGTCTAGAAAGTTAATTTCACATGTCTAGAAAGTTCTTGAAATCAGTCTGGAATAACTGTGTCCCAGTCTCCCAGTATTGTGGTGCATTGTCAACAACGAAAATTCCATTGTTGTTGGGGTAGTCCATACACTGTCGGTGCAGATGGAACAGACACATAGCCCATTCCATGAAATAGCAGGCCACACTATTACAGAGTAAGCACCACCTTTGGCTTTTAGGATCTGCACCACGCTCAAACTGTACCATGAGCTCTTATAAACTGAAAACTGCACTCTTCTGACCATGCCACTGTTTCCCAGTCTGCGATCCAACCGGTATGGTCATGAGCCCAGAAGAGATGATGCAAGAGATGTTCTGGTAGCAAACGCACCCGAATGGGTCGTCTGCTGCTATAGCTCATTAACGCGAAAGTGCACTGCGCTCCTCTAGGTCATTCGTTCGTCATAACCTCACACTGATTTCTGCATTTATTTCACGCCATTACGCTTGTCTGTAAACCCTGACAAATCTACGCAAAAGCCACTGCTTTCGGTCATTAAGTAGTGCCCGTGGGCCATTTTGATGTCTATGGTGAGAAACTGGTATTCTCGGAACATCATTAACACTGTGAATCTCTGACTGATGAAGTCCTTAACGAATCTAGAAATGGACTCCCTCATGCGATAACTCCAACTATCGTTCCGTATTCTAAATCTATTAATTCCCGACGTGCGGCCATTATCACGTTTGAGATGTTTTCGTATGAATCACTGGAGCACAAATGACACCACTTCCAATGCAGCGCCGATTTATACCTCGTGTACACGATACTACATGAATGAATATCAGTGTCCAAGACTTCTGTCACCTCTTATTGTACAGTATATCAGTCCGGTCTCTCCAGGTGCAGGATGATTCAACAGCGCATTCCTATTTGGTTTTATGCAACCACAATCTGCACCACACTGCACTGCTGGCCCGTGCTTGTATTTTGTATTAGAGTACATACTTTGTCAGTTCGGTGTTTAGTATATTATTTACTGCACTTTTACCTAGTTTTAAGCACTAAGTCCACTCTTTGTTACACCCAATCATTAGGCACATAATGTTATCAGCTACACGTTACTTCATCTACGTCTACAGCCATATTCCGCAATCCACCGTAATGTGAGAAGCGGAGGGTACATCGTACCACTGTCATTTCTCTTTCTTTTCCACTCTCAGACAGAACGACAGAAAAACAAATGCTTGTATGCCTCTTCACAAGCCGTAAACTCTCTATCTTTTCTTTCTGGTCCTTACATGAAATGTAAGTCGGTCTCAGTAGAATAGTTCTGCAGTCAGCTTCAAATTCAGGCCCTCAAAATTTCCGCAATAGTATTTCTCGATAAGAACGTCAGCTTCTATCCTGTGAAACGAATCTGAGTACCCAAAGCATCTCAGTAACACTCGTGCATTGATCAAACTTCCCAGTAACAAACTTATCAATCCGCCTCTGAATGTATTCTACACTGTGTTATCAAAAGTATCCAGAACCCCCCCCCCCCCAAAGCAAACGTGTTTCATATTAGCTACATTGTGCTGCCGCGTGCTGCCAGGTACTCCATAACAGCGACCTCATTAGTCATTATACATAGTGAGAGAGCAGAATGGGACGCTCTGCAGAGCTCACGGACTTAGAACGTGGTCAGTTGATTGGGTGTCACTTGCGTCAGAAATCTGTACGCAAATTTGCACACTCCTAAATATGCATAGGTCCACTGTTTATGATATGATACCGGTAATGAAGTGAAAACGTGAAGGGACACGTACAGCACGAAAGCGTACAGGTCGATCTCCTCTTTTGACTGACAGAGACCGCCAACAGTAGGCAGGCATCTATCCAGACCATCACACAGAAATTCTAACTATGACAGGTGGGAGGTGAGAAAACGTGCATTTCAGAATCGAGCGGCTACCCATAACCCACACATCACGCAGATCAGTGCCAAACATCTCGCTTGATTCAAGAAGCATAAACATCGGACGATTGAACAGTCGAAAAACGTAGTATGGAGTGAAGAATCGCGGTACACTATGTGTTGATCTGATCCGATGGCAGGGTGTGGGTATGGCGAATGCCCGTTGAACGTCATCTGCCAGCGTGTGTAGTGCCAACAGTAGAATTCCGAGGCGGTGGTGTCATAGTGTGGTCGTGTGTATCATGGAGGTGGCTTGCAACCTTTGTTGTTTTGCATGGCACTATCACAGCACGAGCCTACGATGATGTTTTAACCACCGTCTTGCTTCCCACTGCTGAAGAGCAATTCGGAAATGGCATCTGCATCTTTCAACACTATCGAGCACCTGTTAATAATGCACGGCCTGTAGCGGAAACGTTACACGACAATAACATCCCTGTGATAGACTCATCTGCACAGTCTTGGTCTTGAATACTACAGAACACCTTTGGGATGTTTTGGAACGCCGGCTTCATACCAGGCCTCACTGACCTACATGGATACGTCTCCGCAGTGCTGCATAGCAGTTCATCGATCATATGCTTGCGAGAGTGGAAACTGTCATAAAGGCTAAGGGTGTGTCAACACTATATTCAATTCCAGCATCATCATTTAAGGAGTCTTATATGTGGTCAATGCAATTGAAATCACCTCTCCTTTAAAAATTAATGCTTCGTTATGTATACAAACTACATGCAAAATGTATTTCAGGTATCATTAGCAGGAAAGAAGTAATATAAAACGTCATGCCTGGCGTTGCAGTAACTTCAATATTCTCTTTGTTGCCTTTGGGAGTGATGCACAACTGGCTCTTCGCTTAATACTCTCTCCCCCCTCTCTCTCTCTCTCTCTCTCTCTCTCTCTCTCTCTCTCTCTCTCTCTCTCTCTCTCGCCTCCTTGACGCCCCCCCACCTCTGCAAACCCACTACGGTGATGAATCACGCCTTGAAAATTACCGTTTACTTCGTGTAAACTCCCTTTTGTGTACTATAGGAATAAACATTTACAGAGAACTGTTTTGATTTTTGTAAGGATATGTAAACACCTGTTGATAACCTTTTAATCTTAAAACATGTTCACAGTGACTCACTGACTTCAAATAACACAACACACTACTTTTTTTAATTCTTTTAAGCGCACAGTACTGTTTTATAAGACTGTGACAGGCGAATGACGGGAGGACTGACACTACACGTGAAGACAGGCAACACCTGTTCGCTTCCCACGCCAAGCACCATGCCCTGTCATTATCTGCACGAACTGTTGGTTAATGGCGTTTGAGAGTCCACGAGCTGAATGAAACCTGCATGACAATAAACGTCGCTTCACGACACAAACGGGTTAAAGACTTTAGCAGTCTGTAGGCTCTGCATTACGTTAATGGAGACAGTTGAAAATTTGAGCCTAACCGGGATCTGAACCCGGGTCTCCTACTTGAAAGACAGCTGCAGTGACCACTACCCATCAAGACCCCGTAATCAACACAACTGCACAGACAGTGTTGCTAATCCAAAATAGTTAATTCCACAAAGAGCCTACTTAAATTCTCCTACAATATTCTTCTTTTTTACAAGTACACAAACACAAATTTTCAGTACCATGCTGTCTGTGTATTTCGTATGGGAAAAAAGAAATTATTTTATACCTTTTAATCCGTTTTAAAATCATAATACGAAACTTTTTATATAAATAATAATTTTCTATGAATTCTAAAAATTTTAAACATTTCTACCGTTTTGGGGCATTAAAATAAATCCAATGGCAAAGATGAAAATTAGTGCTGGATCGGGATTCGAACCCGGATTTACAGCTTTTGGCCAGCGGTCGCCTTAACCAATTAGGCTATCCAAGCACGCTTCCCTGCAACCCAAATTGTCACCTTGTAGCAGACTACGACTGCAGTGCTCCCTGTCCATTTGATTCCACTTGCTTGCAGCCTACACTGGATTCCCGCAAGGGATCGAGCGTATTAATGCGCCTGCATTGAAATTGTCAATTGCTTGTTCGGGCAGATATGCAATTATTTATATGCTGTCGGTTCTTTCGGACATGTCCAAAAAGAACAGACACCATATAAATAATTTTCTACGTTTGTCTTGAATGTGTGGTATTTTTCAGTCAAGTTTAAACGTTTTGATGAAATTACAATAGATTCAAGTTTATAGCAGTTTGTCTTCACCTTTCTCCAACGCTTATATTGCGAAGATCCCGTAAGGTTCCTGGTCACACGAAGACATACCAGAAATCGTTGTTACCCCAAAACAGTCGTGACTGCCACAAGTAAAGGGGAGACACAGTACTTTACGAAATGTACTAGACAAAAATATGAGTGAATATAGCCCCATCATCTATTTCTGACCTGTGTTCAGTTTCAAGTCTCTGTCGCATCGGGAAGTTACTTTAAAATCAGTAATAAAATTCGTGGTGAGCAGATAAACAGAAAATAAAGTGACGTATTAAAATCTGTTAATGTTAAAAAATCGTACTGGCGTGTTTTATGGCCCACTTTTGATTTGCCTGTAGTTTTATGATTTTTTGTAAATATTTCGGACACAAATAATATAAATATAAATGATAGAAATTGATGGACGGTACGATGTGAATACGACTCTACTGTTGTGATAATATCTATGCATCCAACACGTAATATTCTTTCTGACAGTATTTCAACAAACAGCTTAAATTATTTGATATTTGATTTTAGCTTTGACAAATACACTCTTTTTTTTAACTTTTACCTCTTTAACTATAATCTGAATATCTCTCCCACATTTTCATTATCACTTAATTTACTCATCTTAGGGAAAGATCTTATTGTATAAATAGGATATATGCCAAATCGCAAATTTTATTTTATTTATTCAAGACGACCGGTTTAGACACTCTATGATGTTATCCCACTCCCCTGAACCACAGACATTGCCGAGGTGAGGTGGCTTGCGTGCCTCAACGATACAGATAGCCGTACCGTATGTGCAACCACAGCGGAGGGTATCTGTGGAGACGCCAGACAAATGTGTAGTTCCTGAAGAGGAGCAGCAGCCTTTTCAGTAGTTACAGGGGCAACAGTCTGGATGATTGACTGAGCTGGCCTTGTAACATCAGCTAATGTGGCTTTGCCACACAGCTACTGCGAACGGCTGGAAGCAAGGGGAAACTACAGCCGTTACCTTTCCCGAGGACATGCAGCTCTACTGTATGAACATATGATGATGGCATCCTCTCGGGTAAAATATTCCGGAGGTACAATAGTCCCCCATTCGGATCTCCGGGCGGGGACTACTCAGGAGGATGTGATCATCAGGAAAGACAATACTGGCATTCTACGGGTCGGAGCGTGAATGTTAGACCCCTTAATCGAGTAAGAAAATTAGAAAATTTAAAAAGGGAAATGGATAGGTTGAAGTTAGATATAGTGGAGATTAGTGAAGTTCGGTGGCAGGATGAACAGGATTTCTGGTCAGGTGAGTACAGGATTATAAATACAACATCAGATGGGGGTATCACAGGAGTAGGATTGATAATGAATAAGAAAATAGGAATGCGGGTAAACTACTATGAGCAGCACAGTGATCGCATTATCATTGTCAAGATAGATACGAAGCCAACACCGACAACAGTAGTACAGGTTTATATGCCAACTATCTCTGCCGATGATGAGGAAATCGAAGAAATATATGAGGAGCTAAAGGAAATTATTCAGACAATTAAGGGAGAGGAAAATTGTGATGGTAGACTGGAATTCGGTAGTAGGACAAGGAAGGGAAGGGAAGGTAGTAGGTGAATATGGTCTGGGCAAAAGGAATGAAAGAGGAAGCCGCCTTGTAGAATTTTGCACAGAACATAATTTAGTTATAACAAACACCTGGTTCAAGAATCATAAAAGAAGGTTGATATGTGGAAGAGACCAGGAGACACCGGGAGATACCAGATAGATTTTATAATGGTAAGACATAGATTTCGGAACCAGGTTTTACAGTGTAAGACATACCCAGGGGCAGATATAGACTCTGACCATAACTTGTTGGTTGTGAACTGTAGGCTGAAACTAAGGAAACTACAAAAAGGTAGGAAAATAAGGATGTGGGACCTGGATAAATTGAAGGAACCTGAGGTTTTTAAGAATTTCAGAGGGAGCTTTAGGCAACAATTGACAGAAACTGGTGGAAATAAAACAGTAGAGGAGGAATGGGTAAAATTGAGAGATGAAATAGTGAAGGTAGCAGAGGACAAAATAGCTGGGAAGGAAAGACCTACAAAAAATCCTTGGATATCACAGGAAATACTAAATTTAATTGACGAAATGAGAAAATATAAAAATGCAGTAAATGAAACAGGCAAAATGGAGTACAGACGACTAAGAAATGAGATTGACAGGAAGTGCAAAATGGCTAAGCAGGAGTGGCTAGAAGGCAAATGCAAGGATGTAGAAGAATGTATAAATAGGGGAAAAATAGATACAGCCTACAGGAAAATAAAAGAAACATTTGGGGATAAGAAAAACAGCTCTATGAATATCAAGGACACTGATGGAAAACCAGTTCTCGGCAAAGAAGGGAAAGCTGAAATGTGGAAAGAGTGTATAGAGAGGCTCTACAAAGGAAATGAACTTCGAGACAATATTGTAGGAAGGGAAGAGGATGTAGATGAAGATGAAATAGGAGGTACTGTACTGAGAGATGAATTTGACAGAGCCCTGAAAGACCTAAGTCGAAACAAGGTCCCTCAGAGCTACTGAAGTCTCTGGGAGAACCAGCCATGGCAAACCTGTTTCACCTGGTGTGTAAGATGTATGAAAAAGGCGAAGTACCTTCAGACTTTAAGAAAAATGTTATAATCCCCATTCCAAAGAAAGCAGGTGCAGACAGGTGTGAAAATTACAGAACCATCAGTTTAATAAGTCATGGTTGCAAAATATTAACACGAATTATTTACAGAAGGATGGAAAAGCTGGTAGAAGCTGACCTCGGGGAAGATCAGTTTGGGTTCATGAGAAATGTAGGAACTCGGGAGGCAATACTCACTTTACGGCTTATCCTAGAAGATATATTAAGAAAAGGCAAACCTACATTTCTAGCTTTTGTAGATTTGGAGAAGGCTTTTGACAATGTTGATTGGAATAAACTCTTTCAAGGTCTGAAGCAAACAGGAGTAAAATATAGGGAGAGTAAGGTTATTTACAACTTGTACAAAAACCAGACAGCGGTTGTCAGAGTTGAAGGGCATGAAAGGGGTGCAGTGGTTGGAAAGGGAGTAAGACAGGGTTGTAGCCTTTCTCGGATGTTATTCAGTTTGTACATTGAGCAAGCTATAAAGGAAAGCAAGGAGAAATTTGGGGAAGGAATTAAAGTTCAGGGGGAAGAATTAAAAACATTGCTTTTTGCCGATGACATAGTAATTCTGTCAGATACAGCAAAGGACCTGGAAGAGCAATTGAACGGAATGGACAGTGTGCTGAAAGGCGCATATAAGATGAACATTAACAAGAGCAAAACTAGGGTAATGGAGTGCAGTCTAAGAAAATCAGGTGACGCTGAAGGAATTAGATTACGTAACGAAGCAATAAAGGAGGTAGATTAGTTTTGTTACTTGGGCAGTAAAATAACAAATGATGGTCGCAGTACAGAGGATATAAAATGCAGAATGGCAATGGGTAGAAAAGCGTTCTTGAAAAAGAGAAATTTGTTAACATCGAACATTGATTTAAGCCTAAGGAAGTCCTTTCTGAAGGCATTTGTATGGAGTGTTGCCTTGTATGGGAGTGAGACATGGACGATAAACAGTGCGGACAGGAAGAGGATTGAGGCTTTTGAAATATGGTGCTACAGAAGAATGCTGAAGATTAGGTGGGTGGATCGCGTAACTAATGAGGAGGTACTGAACAGAATTGGGGAGAAAAGAAATTTCTGGCGTACCTTGACTAAAAGAAGGGATAGATTGCTGGTACACATTCTTAGACATCAAGGAATCGTGAATTTAGCGTTGGAGGGAAGTGTGTGGGGAAAAAATCGCGGGGGAAGACCAAGAGATGGATACAGTAAGCAGATTCAGACAGATGTGGAGATGAAGAGGCTTGCTCAGGATAGGGTATTGTGGAGAGCTGCTTCAAAAAGGCCCACTTTTAGTGTTACTGCCGTAACCTAAACCAGTCTCCGGACTGAAGACCACAACAACAACGACAACAACATGATGTTATCATCTTGTCTCATTGACATTAAACTCCTTATTATAGTGCTCCTAAAATCTGATAGGTGTACTGGATGGTAGTTACACAGAAAATCATGTGCTGGTGGATAGACATATATAGAATGGAAGGCTGGTCAAAATTAAAACAGTAAAATATACATAAAATAATAACCACCATAGTGCGCATGCCTGGTTGGTTTTATGGAGGTGCTCAACATTTGGCGTTCGGAAATCAGTCTCGTGACATCCCTCGCCCAAAACGTTGCCCGGAACTCTCTTTTGTATACACCATCTTGCTTTCTGTATTTGGTTATTTTCTTATTATAACACAAGCGTTGTCATTTCAAAGCAATGGCGCACTGAAAAATGTCAAAAACGCGTCGTTGTTAGGACACTGAATTACAATCCAATGTCGAAAAACGCCATGTTAGCAGATAACACCTGCCATCGATGGTACGAGAATTACGGATTACTCTCGCAGCTGTTCGGCGTAGCGTAATGGGCAGCAAACTAGTTTGTGATGCACGAAAATCTTAGACGGTGGTTCGAAAGTTGACGGACGCTGTGGCTCAGAGCGCTCGGTCAGAGGGTTGCCGGCGTGGTAGCTCAGCGTGCTCGGTCAGAGTGCTCGACGCCCTCTGTAATGAAAAAGTTGAGCCAACGACGAAACGATCAAAATTAAACAAAATAAAACAACGTCCACAAAGGACCGATCAAACTAAAGAACCAATGAAAAGAGAGAAGAGGCTCAACGCCGTCTGTAATAAAAAGCCTGAGCAAAATTCTCAACGAACATGAACAAACGACCGCAAAGCATCGATCTACCCGAAGAACAAAAAAAATATAAATAAATAAAAATAAACACCCGCCACAGGCTTTTTTTTTTTCATCTTGTTTCCTAAAAGGTTTTCGCACACTCTTGTTAATTGAACACAACTAAGTTCAGTTATTCTATTTTCGTGCCAGATAAACGGTTTATTTGCAATTACAGTTATATTTCAAATGGAAATTTTTAATATTACTAACCTATTTTTTGTCCGAAAGGTTTGAAAAAGGGAGGTTCTTGTCCCTGGTGGCCAACAATTATGTCTGTAAAATTTGGGGTCAATCGGTTGAACGGTTCGAGCTAAAAAGTGACAACACGTAACGGACAGACAGACAGATGGACAGACACAGACATCGTCAAATCGCCGTTATTTTTTAAAATATTTCTGAAACGATGCAAGATATGAAAAAAAAACATAATAGAGCAAAGTTATAGAGAATTTTCTCCTCTACAAATTCGTTTATTCAATTTTCGTGTCAGATGTACCGTTAATCCGTTATTTTCATTTAAATTTCGAGCTGTCATAAGGCTATCGTAAAGGCCCACTTTTAGTGTTACTGCCGTAACCTAAAGTGGGCCAGTAAACGCAGCCATTATTTTCATTGTTGAGTTGATGCACACCTATTGAATTGTCGTTTGACGTACTTGGAAGAACATCATCAGCAATACAATTGTTTTGTAGAGATGTATTCTGGCTTTGCAGTTAAATAAAAGACGAAACTTCCTGGCATATTAAACCTGTGAGCTGGAACCGGGATACGAACCTGGGCTCTTTGACTTTCGTGGGCAATCACTCTACCGTCTGAGCTATCCCGGCACGCATCATGGTCCGCCCTTATAACTTCTGCCCGTAATTCGTCTTCTATTTCCCAAACGGTAGAGCGCTTGCCGGCGAAACGCAAGGTCCCAGCTCGAATCCCGGTTCTGGCACACAATTTTAATCTGCCAGGAAGTTTCATGTCAGCACACACTCCGCTGCAGCGTAAAAGTTACATTCTTAAATAAAAGACGTTTGTTTATGCAATACGGGTTTCGTTTTTTTATTATTATTATTATTATTATTATTATTAAGAAACATCATTCGTTTTTTGTGTATCATATTTACATTCAACAATACTTACAAATGTTTTACTAGATCACAGTTTCTCTAATGATTATCTTATTTAGGCCTAGAGTCGTTGTTGTAGTCTTCACTCCAAAGACTGGTTTGATGCAGCTTTCAACGCTACCCTGTCCTGTGCAAACCTCTTCATCTCCCTTCATCACCCTTTTGTACCTGATTACTGTATTCGTCTCTCGGTCTCCTTCTACGATACCCCACACACTTCTCTCTAATGCTAAATTGACGATTCCTTGATGTCTCAGATTATGTCCCCATCAATCTATCCTTTCTCTTAGTCGAGAATGTCAGAATCTTCTTTTCTCCCCAAATATATTCAGCACCTCCTCATTAGTTATGCGGTCTGCCCGTCACCACTAGGTGAGAACTGTAGCATACATTTTTAAAAAGGTATTTTACCATTTCCTAGTAATTACGATTTCAGCTATTGTTCTTTGATATTTGTCGTCCTGAAGTTGTGTATACACTCACCAGATCTTCTATTTCTGATGTTTGTTGGCGACCACACTTACTTGAACATTTCGCGGTATGTTTTGAAAAGTTTCATGGAATTAACATCAGCAATCAAGCTGGTTACTAAAACATTAAAGCACAGCGCTGTATAACTAAGTGCTCACTCTCTCTCTCTCTCTCTCTCTCTCTCTCTCTCTCTCTCTATCTATCTATCTATCTCTCTCTCTCTCTTTCTTCTCTTTCCCTCCCTCTGTCCCTTCACACCCTCCCTCTCTCAGAGACTCACAAGAAATGACCCACAAATAACAACAATGGCACGCACAAAGCAAACACGCAAACACCAATTCACATACACTACTCAGGGACACAAAAGCAAAAGACAGTTCGTAAACACACCGCGATAGTTGCCAACAGTATACACTGAAAAACAAGTAGGACTACCTGCAAAACACAAAGAGCAAGTGCAATGTTCAAATAAATGTTGCCTTCAAGAAATATCAAAACTATATCATCTGGAGTGTGCATACAGAAATCCAGGACGACACATTGAATAACAGCACCGGAAATGTTAAGAAGGTTATTATGAACCAATAAATTAACCTTGCAAAAAAATTGTGCCACGAAAGTTGTTTCTCAAACAGTAGGTCTGATAATGAATAAGAAAATAGGAATACAGGTAAGTTACTATGAACAGCATAGTGAAAGCATTATCGCAGCAAAGATAGACACGAAGCCAACACCGACCACAGTTCTACGAGGTTATGTTCCAACTAGCTCCGCCGACGATGAGGAGATCGAAGAAATGTATGAGGAGATGAATTATTCAGTGGAACTCGGTAGTAGGAAAAGGAAGAGAATGAAAAGCAGTAGATGAATATGGACTGGGGAAAAGGAATGAAAGAGGAGATCGCCTGCTAGAATTTTGTACAGAGCACAATTAAATCATTACAAATACTTGGTTTTATCATCATTTATTAAAATTTTAATTATTATGACCAGGTTAGATGCTCTATTGGCATTATCATCTGATTTTCAAAATTGATTTTAAATCTTGTTGTACAATATACCTGTCACGTAGAGAAAAAAAACTCAATTTTGAAGACCAGATGATGACACCAAACGCAGCATCGAAACGGGTCATCATAATTAAGGTAATACCAGCGATTTTTGTTTAAAACCATTCGTCGCCCAACCGCTCCTAACATGTGCTCCATACATAAATTATCTACGTCCTTGCTGGACAAAATGCACTGACGAAGAAGAGTATGCCTGACCAAAGAACAATTTTCTACCTTCCCCCTTACTGTAAAAGTTCGAGTTTTACGGAAACAATACCGTTATAAAAGCACCGTTTCAATGCATATTAATTTCGGTTGCACGCTTATGTAGATATGTTTAATTTCTTTGTGCGTGGCTACTGTAATGATCTCAATCTACACACGTGTGAGGTATCAAAGTTCTGATTCTTCCATTCACGTTGCAGCAACTTGGGTTGAACGGAACACCAGTGAAGATGAGGCGACGGAGAACACAGAGGAGTTGAAGAACTGTCTGTCAGACACCCAGAAAGAAAAGTTTACTCACTTCTTCACTCACCTTTTGGATACCGACAGAGACAATAAAATATCAGAGCAAGATTTCGATCTTCTTAGTGAGGTAAGTCAATAAAATTTAATTTTTCTAGTACTAATAATGCATAGCAGACTCGTTTGATTTATGGATAATCGGCGTTAATGCCTGGCGTTGCCCAGATATGTATCTATCGCATTCTCATGTTAGTCCGTCTCCTTCTTCCCCCTCTGTTCATCGGCTTCTGCCTCACACACTGTTCATTTAACTTTGGTTTTCATGCTACTCAACACTTACGACGTCATATCTGCTGAAGTATATGTCTGACAAAAATATAAATTTGCAAGAACTTAAGAGTGTAATATTAGGAGACTGTTTGAAAAAGGGGTTGCGAATATAGTTAGTAGTAAATATGTAATA
Source organism: Locusta migratoria (assembly GCA_026315105.1). Classification (NCBI taxonomy): domain Eukaryota; kingdom Metazoa; phylum Arthropoda; class Insecta; order Orthoptera; family Acrididae; genus Locusta; species Locusta migratoria. Next base: position 795,104,313 of record CM048744.1, on the reverse strand, counting down.
AATTACGACTTCGTGCGAGATGGAGACTGTTTTTCATCCACTTCATTGTTTCTGTCGTCATATCTCATGAACTATGTACCGTACTGTGATGTAATAGCGAAGGTACATTCGGTTATATGTGAGCAAAAAATATGTCTGCAAAATATGTTGCGAATAGAGTTACTTCTAAAGACGTAATAAATGCGTGATAGGGTGGTTTTTCATTAACGTTGTTTATGATCTCATAATCTTATGGACTAAATGTCATACTATAACATCATTTCGAAGGTACATTCAACAGTATATGTGGATACTGTCAATAAGAATGTTCTAGTACATAATTAGTAGTGTTAAAGTAACAAATTGTAACCACATGCCGGCCGCGGTGGCCGAGCGGTCTGCAGCGCGCCAATCACGTTCTGCACGGCCACTACGGTCGGGGGATCGAATCCCCCCTCAGGCATGGATATTTGTGCCGTCCTTAGTATTAGCTAGTTCATAAGTAGTTTGTAAGTTTAGAGACTTTTGACCCCGTAGTTAAGTCCCATAAGGTCTACAAACATTTGAACATATAACCTCATGCCGAATATCGTACTTTCGCTTCATGAACAGTGTAAAAGTAGTAGGCGATAAAGCTCTTCCTTTCATAATTTTGTTGGGGTAGTCAGCGAGAAAAGGTTTGAAATTATGCGCAATGTTTTTTGCAAGTCGCTAATTGCTCTCATTCTCTACTGGTAGATGAATAAAAAATCTTCATTCATGCGTCTCATAATGCGACAATTTTTTGCCTCTAATTGGTTTTGACGTAATCTCTCCAGCACTACAGGTGGTTCTTCCTCACACAACGATTGTTGTCTGGTAATAAAGAATATGTAGGTGTACCAAGTTCGGTTGAAATCAGTCCAGTAGTTTAGAAGGAGATTTCACACACAACACGCACACACACACACACACACACACACACACACACAAACACGCGCGATGTCGCGCACGCATATATCCATTTCATAATATATAACAATAATGAATTAATAAACTAGCTGAAAACCCGGCGTTGCCCGGATATTTATTTATTCCTCCCTTGAGTTAGTACTTCTCCTATTCCTTCTTTCTCTGTCCATCTTTTTTCTAAAAACATTTATCGGGGAATGTATAAGGAATAACGCTGTCTTGCATAATGTACAAAATTATTAATGCAGTATCCGAAAAAAAAGAGAGATAGTAATCAAAATACAAATGACATATAAACTACGTACGATCTCATATTTATTGTATTATATGTTGTACGATTGTATAATTTTTCGGGTACATATTCATTTGTATAAGTGCTGTTAGTCTGTCAAATCTTTTGGGAGTACAGTTAGTAGTAAAGAAGAAATAATTTCAAAAAAGAACAACTTACTGATGTTCTGCAAAAATTATTTATTCGTCACAAACGGCTTTCGGCTTCTTAGGTCATCATCAGGTGACAACTGACTTAGCATACATGTTTTCAAAGATGTTACAAACATGTTACAATTTACAAAGATGTTATCACAGAAAATCGACTAGTTCACAGGAAAGTGCATTACAAGTACATATTTATGAGAGTTATTAGCATTTATATAAAAGTATAATAAGTATATGTAAAGGATCAAAACTGATATGATTATTTTGGTTGAAAAGGAAATTTGAAAAATAAAACTTATTTCAGTAGAGGTGTAAAGGGGAACTGTATCTGATCATTTAATACTATACTAGCATCCTGATTCAAATGTTTATTGATTTCCAGTAGTGTCATCTGTCTGCTTCTCTTCAGTCCAGGTTTTAAGCAACTACCTAAAGATCCTACTGCTAGTTTCAATGAACAAGTTAAAGCCGCTATAAAATCACGTAACGGTATTATATGTGAAAATAACAGCCGAGTGCTAGTGAATATGAATGCCTTGGCTCCTAGATCATATAGTTTTAAACCAAAATTTGGAATCAAAAATACCATAGCTCTTGTTGACAAAATGAAAGACATACAGGTCCCACCCAATTCCACACTAGTATCATTTGATGTCACCAGTTTGTTTACAAATATTCCCACTGATGAAAGTAGAGGCATCCTTACTGATCTTTTGCATAAATGTAAAGTAAACCCAGTCGAATCACATGACATAATCACTGCTACAGAAACATGTGTGAAGGAAAATTACTTGAAATTTGAAAATAAGTACTGCAGTCAGTCTGATGGCCTAGCTATTAGTTCTCCACTTAGTCCCATTCTATCTGAGATCTTCATGGATCATTTCGAGCAGATTTTCTTATAGAAGGAACCACTGAGATGCAAAATTGGTTACTGGTTCAGGTATGTGGATGATGTGCTGTGTTTTTGTACTGGTACCACCAGACAATTGGATACCTTTTTACACCATTTAAATTCTCGACACATGAAAATTAAGTTCACTATGGAGCTAGCAGAATTTTCTATAAATGTTTTGTACCTTAATATTGATATCAGCACAAAGAAACACTTATTCAGTATTTTCAGAAAATCCATAGTAACATATAAAGTTATCCCTACTAGTTCCCAGCATCCACACAGCCATAAACATGCAGCTTTTCACTCCATGGTCCATCGCCTCATATCTGTTCCATTATCTAATTCTGCATTTGAAACAGAATTACAAACAATCAAACATATAGCATTCAGTAATGGCTATACTAGAAAATGAGAAAAATTAAAACACTTTTATATGCTGGGCTGCAGGAACAAGTCAGTAGTCAGTAGTCAGTAGTGTGTCATCCCATATTTAGGCAAAATTTCAGATCATACTGGTAAAAAGTTAAAATTTCGAAATTACAGGCCTGCATTTTACAATATAAACATTTCAAAGTATTTATTCAATAGTAAGGACAAAATTCAACCCCTATCACAGATTGGTGTGTACAAGATCACGTGCAAACATTGTGGGAAAGTGTATATTGGTCAGTCTGGCAGGGCTGTAGCTATTACATTGTCACAACACGAGAGAAGCTGGAGGTTAAGAAAGACAGATTCAGCCTGTGCTGAACATCTGTTCAGAGAAAACCACGATTACGATGTACATTGTGAAATCCTACATCCACTGAAGAAAAGCAGAAACATAGCACTACTGGAAATACTGGAAACCAATATACATTTGGCTCAGGATGCCAGTTTAGTATTAAATGATCAGATCCAGTTCCCCTTTACACCTCTACTGAAATAAGTTTTATTTTCCAACTTTCCTTTTCAACAAAAATAATCATATCAGTTTTGATCCTTTACATATACTTATTATATTTTTACATAAATGTTAATAACTCTCATAAATATGTACGTGTAATGTCCTTTCCTGTGAACTAGTCTATTTTCTGTTATAACATCTTTGTAAATCGTAACATCTTTGAAAACATGTATACTACAGTCAGTTGTCACCTGATGACGGCCTAAGAAGCCGAAAGCCGGTTTGTGACGAATAAATAAGTTTTGCAGAACATCAGTAAGTCGTTTCTTTTTTATATTATTATCATGTTCCGTCGAGCACCGACGGAAAATTCAATTATAGAAGTATTAGATTAAAATTTGGTCCGTTATGGGGCGGTTTTCCATGAACGTTACTGTTTATGTACTCATATCTCATGAACTACGTGTGGTATTTTGATACAATTTCGAAGGTACATTCAGCTATATGTGCATATGCTGTCTGTAAAATTTCTTCCAGCTACAATTTGTAGTGTAGAAACTATAAATTGTAAAGTCATACCGAATGCCGTAGTTTTAGTACATTAACAGCAGAAAAGTAGTAGCCTAAGCGAGAAACTTTTTAACTTTCATCATTTTACTGTGGTTGTCAGCGAGAAAAAGTGTAACAAAGACTTGAAATTATGTTTTATGTGTGTTGCATGTTGCTAAATACGCTCATTCTCAGGCAGTGTATGAATAAAGTCTCATCCCACGATGTGGCAGGTTTTTTTGTAAACCTATTGTTTATGACGTCATATCTCCTAGACCATGTGTGTACGTCCTTCTTACCCCTACAGCAATTGTTACCTCACTGTAAGGAATATACGTGTACTAAATTTGGTTGAAATCGGTCCTGTGGTTTAGGAGAAAATGAGCAGAATTATCGCTTAATGCAGCAGCTGCCCGCGCATCTCATTGTTTATGACGTCATATCTCGTGAACTATGTGTTGTAAGTGATTATTATACTTACGGCGACCGTCTTAATGGATTGAGGCTTACGTGTACAACATTTCAAATGTTCAAATGTTTTTAAAGCTTAAGGGACTTAACTGCGGGGACATCAGTCCCTAAACTTACGAACTACTTATGAAGTAGCTTATACTGAAGGCGGCACATGCATCTATTCCCGAGGGGGGATTCGAACCCCCGACGGCGGACGGCCGCACGCACCTCAACACAGCGCTCCTATACTTGCGGCTAATCCGCCGCGGCGTACAACATTTCATTAACATTGGATCAAATCCGTAGATTCGTTTGCAATACATACACACAGACATTCTGCTTTATCTATAAAGAAGAAAAAGATTATAATGATGACGATGATGATATTGATAACGATTGATTCCTCTAGTCATAATTGTATACAGTCTAATTTTAACTGTGCCTCCGCTTATAATTAATACCTCTACTCATTCCTGAAAAAAGAGGTCTTAACATAAAAGTTAGTAGTTTAAAAAAATATAGTTTTCCAATTCTGTGTGGTTTTACATGAATAACTACCTTTATACAGATCCATATCTCAAGCGGTACTCAGGTATCAGGAGTCGATCCGTACTGAAACAACCGTACTAGTAAATGATGTAGCATCCACAGACAGCAATGGTGACGCTGATTCTGGCATTCATTAGATCGCGCAAATGACGGATACATGAATGTCCAACCTACATTATTCCACGCCTTCTCGACCTGCTGTATACAATGGTGGACTAGGGGCGGGGGGCGGAGGTGGCGCACTGCCCCGGGCCTCTCGTCTTGGGGGTCTCCAAATACCTCAAAAGCATATTTTTTGGAGCGCCTTGGCCTCTCCTTCTGGGGCCACCAAATCCCGGAAGCCATTTTCTTAGAGCGCCCAATGCCTCTCGAAAATTACTTTTTTATAGTAATACAGATATTCCGAATTGGATGATGGGCCTCATTTTGTTTTGCCGCCAGCCCGAGCCTCCGACAGTCTTAGTCCGCCACTGCCTGTATAAGTAGTTTAGTTCTGCATCAGTTGTGGCTTGACGAGTCACATGTGTCAGTATCACTCAGGTTCTCGATTGGAGACAAATCCGGAGATCGTTCTGCTCGGGGAAGTTGCTACATGTCTTGCAGAGCACGTTGAGTTCCACGCGCATTGTGTATACCAGAAATATCCAGTTGGAACAAGAATTGCCGGCCGCGGTGGCCGAGGAGACTGAGGCGCTCCAATCACGGTCTGCAGGGCCACTATGGTCGGGGGTTCGAATCCCCCCTCGGGCATGGATATTTGTGCCGTCCTTAGTATTAGCTAGTTCGTAAGTAGTTTGTAAGTTTAGGGACTGATGACCCCGTAGTTAAGTCCCATAAGCTATACAAACATTTGAATTTTGAACAACAATTCACTTTCCTGTTGCGAGAATTGCAAACAATTGGTCTCACAACTTTCTGCTCGTTACCGAGCGCTGGTCAGCAATCCTGGCACAAACGCCTTTGGTGTACTTGTAGCTTAGGACACCCCAGACCAATCGGACTGGGGTGGGGTCCGCGTGTCTTGAACGAATGCACTCTAAGAGACAGCGTCAACAGCTCAACGTCGTTCGAGCAAACGGCCATCACGTGGTGCAGGCAGGATCTGCTTTCATCACTGAAGAACGTGCGACACCATTCCGTCGTCTAAGTGATCCTACGATAGCACAAGTCCAGCTGCACATTCCGATGCTGTGGCGTGAGTGCCCCTGGTCCCATGGTCCCATGGTCCCACTGCTAATACCCGGTTGTCAACAGTTCTTGTTCACACTTCTGGGTTCACAAACTCCCTTACCTGTCTGTAGATGGACGATCTGTCATTGCTGCCCTCGCGATACTTCGATCTTGGCAGACGTCTGTGCTTCGTGACTTGCAGAACATCGTCTGCGGGTGTGAGAATGTTCACGTGACCACTGCATACAGCATCGTTGCACAACTGACACAGCATGTTTAACGTAAGGCATTTCTCTGAAATGACCATCACACCACTCGGAATACCGTAGTTTGACTCCTTTCAAACTCCCTCAGTTTGGCTGTGGGAAGCACGAATATGTCTCCGTGCCTATTTGTTTCACACGTTGATTTCACACTAAACCGTATGGTTGTAAGCATTTCCTAATAAAAGGTACACACGGCGGTCCGGCCGTTACGTTATTATGCCAGCTGTTGGCAGACAATGTTGAAACCATTATAGGCACATTTACTATCGCATTGGTGGTACCTGCCGTCATTGGATCAAAAACGACGTCATCTTTCCAGTATACTACTAATATTTTTCCGGCAATTTCTGGCTATTGTTGCTTGACGGTATATCATGTGTGTTACAAGTTTGGTTGAAATTGGCCCATTACTTTACGAACACATGTGGAATATTTTCGCATGTTGTGACAGTTTTTTGCGCGTTTCATCATGACATCTTCTGAACTGTACGTCGTAGGTGGTTCTTACACCCACAGCGTTAGTGCCTGGCAGCAGTGGCGCAGACACGGTGAAGCTAATGGCGCTGAAGCCCATCCCCTCCCCCCCCCCTGGCATCTCCCAAAGATTTTTTTTTATTTTTTATTGTTTTCATTTCTCATTTTTTTAAAGAGGTCTCCACCGGAAATTTGAAATAGTACACACGTAACACAATGCAACTATAATTTGCCAAGCACAAGTGAACGTGACAGTGGGTCGCCAACGTGATGCCGCCAGTGAGTACATGTGCCGATGATACTGTGAGCGGTTTCAATGCCGCCGCAACCAGCTGTGATGCTGCCACTATTGTTGCTGCTGTGCTGAAGTTACGAGCCGATTTTTCAAATGCGGCGACCCGCTGATTAGCAGGTCTGAGGCGCCACCGAGTGGAATCTTATGAACTTTTGTGCCCCTGCCTCGTCGCCGCTTTTGTGTCGTAGGTGTCGATGGCCGAGTGGAATGAGACCGACACAGGAATAAAGATAGCACGCTGGTGCAGGTACGGAGGGGAGCAGCCAGAAACTAGAAACACTAGAGTAAATTAGAACGAGATATATATTGCACAGAATTTATACAATACTTAACTTTTACATAGATCAGTACTGCAGAATGCTGATACATAATTGAGCTAGAGGTCTGCCTAGTGCCTGTACTATAGCCAAGTCTTCACTGGTGCCTATTTGAATACGAAGTGTTAACTGGTGCCAATCTCAGTCCCAAGTGAACGATGTCGTTCAGTGGTGGCCACGAGCGGAGTTTTAGCAGAGGGCGCTCGTGGCTGACGTCGTAAGAACGCCGCGCCGTGCGTGCATGGCGGCGCGCGGCGAAAGTAGGTGGCGCGCACTTTGTACTTGTGCGACACCACTCCCCTCCCCCCCCCCCCCCAAACCGCCGCGCCGTCGTGGCCTAGGGCTGAGGGCCACGGCGACGGCACTGGGAGGAGGGCCTGGGCGGGGGCGTTACTGGTGGGACGGGCGTCGTAGCTGAGGCTGGGATCGAGACGCCGTCCGCGCCCCGGCATCCACCTTGCGATCCTCCAGGAAACCCGCCGAAACCTGGGGAAGGGCGCACACCCCCGCCCAGAGGGAGCAGGTCATCTTCTTCTGAGGTGCGTGGCCCAAGCTGGGGGGGGCTGCACGGTCCCGGAGTCCCTCTCGGTGACGCTGTCATCTGCGGCGGCGACAGCGGCGGCGACGACTGCGTCGGAGGTGAGTCGACGTCCATAGGGATCGACGAACGATGTGGCTGTGCTCCCTGGCGGTGAACTGGGTCTGGAATCAAGAAACCCGAGACAGGATCGCGCGGCCTGTGCAGGCGCAATTGGCTTGCGTGGCGCCGCAGCTCCGACCCTGTGGAAGAACGTACAACATACATATTGCGACCGAGCACGCGCTGAATGATGCCTGGCAACCATGTCTTCTTGTTGCCAGCAAACACCCTGTACAGCACCGGCGTGGAAACCTGAAAAAACGTAGCGCCATACAAACCGACTCGGTGCGTGGGAGGCTGCAGCAGGTGAAGGAGAGTGCAGTGACGGCGGCCGTGTAGCAGCTCGGCAGGAGACGGGCCGTCACGTGGCATGCACCGATACGTAGACAGGAAAATTTGAAGAGCTTGCTGCCTGGAGTGCTGACCTTTCATCTTGTCCATGTGAGACTTGAATGTTCGAACGAAACGTTCTGCTTCACCATTGGACTGAGGGTGATAAGGTGCGGTGGTTATATGCTGAATGCCATTCACACGACAAAACTGTTGAAATTCCGCACTAACAAACTGAGGTCCATTGTCACTGACGATAGTTTCAGGCAAACCTTGGATGCAAAACACTGATGTTAAGGCACTGATTGTACTAGACGCCGTCGTTGAGTTCATGGCAATCACGAAAGGAAACTTGCTGAAAGCGTCTACAACAATTAACCATCGCGTATTCCAGAAAGGTACGGCAAAGTCAATGTGTAAACGTTGCCATGGTCCCTTGGGGCGTGGCCAGTCTGAGAAACGTTGCGGAGGAGCCGCCTGATGCTCCGTACAAACTGTACACTGTGACGTCATGCGCTCTATCTGGGCGTCCATACCAACCCAGGTACAATGACGTCTGGCCAATTGCTTTGTCCTAACAATACCCCAATGTCCTTGATGGAGGAGGCGTAACACTTCTCGTTGCAGGGAACGAGGAACAATCACTCTCGTTTGGTCGTTGTCCGTATGTAACAACAGAACACCCTGATTTCAAGGCAATGCATGACGTTGTGCAAAATAACGTCGAACCAGAGGCCGATCAATGTCTTTGGCTCTGGCAGGCCAACCAAAGCGAACAAAACGTGCTACCACACTTAGGTCTGCATCCGCAGCTGTTTCCTGTGCAACCCGACGAGAGTTCAAAGGGAAATCTGCGACAGCGGAAGCATCTCTGGAGTCTATTTGACAACATGCCATTTCCGAAGAATCAAATGACACATCCTGGCCAACCGGAAGTCGGGAAAGTGTGTCCGCATTGGCATGTTTAGTGGTAGGTCAGTACAGAATCTCATACTGATAATTTGACAATATCAAGGACCATCTCTGAAGCTTTTGTGCCGTTCGTGGCGGAATTGGCTTTGTGGGTGAGAACAACGACGTGAGAGGCTTGTGGTCTGTCAACAAATAGAATTTTCTGCCATAGAGATAATGATGAAACTTTGTGACGTCGTAAATGATTGCTAAGGTCTCCTTTTCTATCTGACTGTAATTCTGTTGCGTAGGCGTCAGTAGCTTGGATGCAAAGGCAATAGGACGATCGTGACATCCAATACGATGCGATAAAACTGCACCCAGACCGTACGACGTGGCATCAACTGCTAACACTACAGGCTTCTGTGGGTCAAAGGGAATCAAACATGCATCACTGAGTAGTGCAGACTTTAAGTTGTCAAAGGCAACCTGGCAATCTTTGGACCAAACAAAAGGAACATTTTTCCTACGTAAGCGATGCAGTGGAGCTGCAATCTGAGACGCATTGGGAATAAACCTGAACTAATAGTTAAGTTGTCCCATTACTGCTTGCAATTCATGCACATTCTTAGGAGGAGGCAAGTCTTTGATCAGTACTGCAAAATGCTGATACATAATTGAGCTAGAGGTCTGCCTAGTGCCTGTACTATAGCCAAGTCTTCACTGGTGCCTATCTGAATACTAAGTGTTAACTGGTGCCTATCTCAGTCCCAAGTGAACGATGTCGTTCAGTGGTGGCCACGAGCGGAGTTTTAGCAGAGGGCGCTCGTGGCTGACGTCGTAAGAACGCCGCGCCGTGCGTGCATGGCGGCGCGCGGCGAAAGTAGGTGGCGTGCACTTTGTACTTGTGCGACACCACATGAACAATAATAGTGTTGTTTTATTTCAATTTTTACATGTAGAATCTCATGTTTATGAAACTGTAAAGACCTTTCTCTTTGGTTAGTGACATACAAGCTGCTTATTTATTCCTCTTCCTCATTCAAATTAATGCGAGCCTACTGATTTTATTCCTTGTGCAATTGTTTTCATACTATCTTTCTCTTGAGCCATGTTATCGCACAAGCAGGATCGACTTTGTTAATATTTACAGGGTGCCCCGATGCCCTTCCCATCATCATCCCACAGGTCTGTGTATAGTGTTACATGTGTGAAAGTGTAAAGTGTTACGAAATGTTTGCGAATCGTGTAACTGAGACGGGACTTGGGGATCAGCCCGGTATTCACGTAGGGGCATTTGGAAAACCGCCTAAAAACCACATCCAGACTGGTCGGCACTTTCCGACGTCCTTCGTTAATCCGCCGGGCGGATTCAAACCGGGACTAGTACGCCTCCCTCACGTCGGAAAGCGCTACGTTAGATCGCACGGCTGAACGAGCGGGTTTCGTAGTATAATTAGTTAAATTATAAAAAGTGTAAAAATAAGTCACAGATTAATAAGTTCAATAGGTCTTATTTTAAAAAAAATAGCCACCCCCCCCCACCACCTAGAACCAAATCCTGGCTGCGCCACGGTCTGGCAGTAAGAAATATGTGTACAACACCTGGTGGAAATCGGTCCAGTATTTTAGGGGTATTTGTGGAACATGTGCACATCGTTTCCGCAACATTCACTGCTTAGTCCAGTCATCCTTTAAGTAGTCTACAAAATTAACAACTTTGCTGCCCATCCAGGAGCCAGCCCTGCTTGTCGCTTGCTGCACCCAATTATCCACGGAGGCAAGTGTCTTCTTGGAGTGTGTGATTAGTACAAATTACGGGACGAATGCCATTAGTCGCGATGACATCAGCCAAGTTGTGGCATCCGCTGCTGTAAGAAGCGCAACGGCCTCTGGGACTATTGCAACATTTGACCGACATGCTTTGATTTCTAAACACTTTGCAGCAGGACACAAAAACTGAATTAAATGACTGAAGTATGTAGTTCTCGTTGTTGTCTTCTATCCGATGACTTGTTTCAGATATCTTTCCATACTTACTTTATCAGGTGCAAACTACGATTCTGCATAATTACTGCAACCTACTTTGGAACCTAATTCCTTCTATAATTACCCCCTGCCACCACCCTCACGTCATACTTCAGTACATTAGCAAAATGATGTCTGACGAGTTGTTCTATCTACCACTCCTTACTTTCAGTCAAGTTATACTATAAATTTCTACCTAATTCGATTCAGTACCTTCTCATTAGCAAGTCTTATTCCTTTACGTTGCTTTATGTGGGGTTGGCTCAAAAGAGAAGTGCAGAGTGTGGACACAAAGAAGGAACTTCTCACTTCGAATATCGAATGCGTGTTGTTGACGGGGATGCCAGACTGTAACACTAAAATATTTGGAAAATTTTCAAAAAGTCGGGATTTTGGGTTTGTTGTTGGAGAAATACACGTCCATTAAGCACGGGCATTGTCGAAGTAATAATAATTTCGTGTGGCTCATTGGCCCGATGCAAGTCTTTCAATTGGACTTCGGCGACTTGTGTCCCCCTAGCCTACCCCAGTTATCCAACCGGGAAAAGGGGACCTACAGCTTAATGTGAAATCCGAACCACGTGTCGTTTCTGGCGACTCCTCACATCGTTGAGAGGTGAAGACTGGGTTAAAACGCAGATTGAAAATATCCGAGGTCCGAACGGGTTTCGAACCCGCAACTCTACCGTTTCCATTCGAGCACTTTATCCCCAAGACTACCGTGGCCGAATTACCGAGGTGATGTGGTATTAGTGCCTCAATAATACAAATGGACGGACATAGGTGCAACTGCAGCAGAGAGGTATCTGTGCAGAGGCCAGACATTCGTGGGATCCCTGAAAAGATGCAGCAATCTTTTCAGTAGTTGCAGGAACAACAGTCTGGGTGATTGACTGATCTGGCCTTGTTTCGAACGGCTGAAAGCAAGGGGAAACTACAGTCGTTACTTATCCCGAGGACATGCAGCTCTACTGTATGAATAAGTGTTAATGGCAATCTCGCGGATAAAATACTCCCCCATTCGGATCTCCGGGCGGGACCTACTAACCTAAGGACAACACAAACACCCATGCCCGAGGGGGGACTCGAAGCCCCGTCGGCGAACAGACACGCTCACCGCAGCACGGCTTACCAATGCGCACGGCTATCCAACGCGGCGAACAGTCATTCTACGAGTCGGAGCGTGGAATGTTACGTTCATTAATCAGGTCTGGAGGTTAGAAAATTTAAAAAGCGAAATGGATAGGTCGAAGTGAGAATAGTGGCAATTAGTGAAGTTCGATAGAAATATGAACAGGATTTCTAGCGAGGTGAGTACAGGATTATAAAACAAAATCAGTTGAGGGTATTACAGGAGTAGGTCTAATAATGAATAAGAAAATAAGAATACGGGTAAACTACTATCAATAGCACAGTGATCATATTATCATAGTCAAGACAAATCGGCTGTCAACACCGACCAGAGTGGTACAAGCTTATATGCCAACATGATCTGCCAATGATCGAAAAATTTTATGAGGAGGTAAAGGAAAACATTCAGACAGTTAAGGGAGACAAAAACTCGAATGTGTTGGGGAAATGAATTTCGGTAGAAGGAAAAGAAATGGAAGGAAAAATAGTAGGTGAATATGGACCGGGGAAAAAGGAATGAAAGAAGAAGCCGCCTGGTAACTTTCGCACAGAACATAATTTAATCATAACAAACATTTGGTTTATGAATCATGAAAGACGATTTTACACGTGGAAGAGATCAGGAGACGCGGAAGGTACAAGATATATTTGATAATGGTAAGAAATTGCTTTCGGAACCAGATAAGTTGTAAGACATATCCAGGGGCAGATGTAGACTGTGCCCACATCTTGTTAACTATCAACTGTAGACTGAAACTGAACAAAACTACAAAGAGGTTGGAAAATAAAAAGAGGGAATCTGGATAAATTTATGTAACCTGAAATTCTTTAGGGTTTCAGAGGGAGCTTTAGGCAACATTTGGCAGAAACGTGGAAAATTAATACAGTGGAAGATGAATGGGTAGCTTTGAGAGATGAAATAGTGAAAGCAGCAGAGAACCAAATACACAGAAAGACAAGACTTAAGAAAAATGCTCGGATGTCACATAAATTACTGAATATAACTGATGAAAATAGATAAACGTTCAAATGTTTGTGAAGCTTATGGGACTTATCTGCGGAGTCATCAGTCCCTAAACTTACAAACTACTTATAAACTAACTTATACTGAAGACAGCACAAACATCCATGCCCGAGGGGGGCGGGGGGGGGGGGGGGAAGCGAATACAGTGGAAGATGAATGGGTAGCTTTGAGAGATGAAATAGTGAAAGCAGCAGAGAACCAAATACACAGAAAGACAAGACCTAAGAAAAATGCTCGGATGTCACAGAAAATACTGAATATAACTGATGAAAATAGATAAACATTCAAATGTTTGTGAAGCTTGTGGGACTTAACTGCGGAGTCATCAGTCCCTAAACTTACAAACTACTTATAAACTAACTTATACTGAAGACAGCACAAACATCCATGCCCGAGGAGGGGATTCGAAACCCCGCCGGGGAACGGCCTCGCGTATCGCCACTCCGCCGCGGCTGAGAGTAGATACTATTTTAAAAATTAGTAAATGAAGAAGATAAAATGAAGGTGACTCAGGTGACTAGAAAATGAGATCGACAGGAAGTGCAAAATGGCTAAGCAGGAGTGGCTGGAAGGCAAATGCAACTCAGTAGAAGAATTTACTGTATAACTACGGTAAAGATAGATATCCCCCTACAGAAAAATAAAAGAGGCAGTTGGAGAGAAGCTGTATGGATATCAACAATTCCGATGGAAACCTAGTCTGAGTAAAGAAGGGAAAGCTGAAAAGTTGAAAGAGTGTATAGAGGTAAGTGAACTTCACAATAATAATAATGGGAGGGAGGAGGAAGCAGACGAAGATGAGATAGGAGATAATATACTAAGAGAAGAATTTGACCGAGCACTTAAGAACGTAATTCGAAACAAGGCCCCTGGTGTTGCCACGTCGCTATTCGCCACGCCTCACGCAAGTCGCCGCGCCACTACAAGAAGAGCGATAACTCGTTCCATAGGACTTCGGCCGCCGGGGGCGCCCGCAGTCTCGGTACCTCTTTGCCTGCCTCGCGCGCCTGCTTATAGGAAGAAGGGGCCTCCCCTAGATATGCCGGCGCACCGCACGGGCAGTACGAGGCAGTTCTGTGGTTCGACAGCTACGATCCAGGAGTTCCGTCGACTAGTGCCAGCAGTCTAAAAGCCTGAACAGTACTACTGCCAGATGTCGTAGTATAACACTACAGAACTGTATATTAGTTAGGACGAAGTTGTACAATTAAATTTTGACTTTATCTAATAAATAAAATATCTTGTGGACTAATCATTTACAGACCCATGTCCACATCCTTGCTAGTCACTGTTCACCTCCTCTCACGCTACAGCATCCCAGAGATACAACACCTGGAGCAGGCGACATTCCATCAGAACTAATGGAGTCGCTGGGAGAGCCAACCATGACAAAATTATTCCACCTGGTGTGCAAGATGTATGAGACAGGCGAAATGCATCGCCATACTTGTCCTGCGCCAGGTATTTTTGTTTCGGGTGTTATTAGATTTTACAGCCACAGCTCCTCCCGCACCCTCATTGTACGCACTGCCCATGTACTAACCAGTCAGCATTATTTCTCACGTAGTCTTGTGTAGTTCGCGAACGAACTAGTTCGGAAGTGCGCTCCCACTGGCGAACTACGAAAACTAGTTCACAGATCCCTTGCCTCTTAGTTCCTCCGCTCATTTTCCGAAGACTGACGGGGAACAGCGAGAGGACGCGAGAGCGCGCTGCATCTCATGATTTTTAGGTAATGTTCCTTGAATGACCTATTAAATAAATAAATTAATCCGTTTTAAAAATAAAATACTACGAGTACTCTGTATGCACAGTAGTTGAATATCATTGTATCACCCATTCGTGTAAATAACTGGTTTTTCAAATGTTTGTTAAGCTTATGGGGCTTAACTATGAGGTCATCAGTCCCTAAACTTACAAACTACTTACGAACTACCTTATACTAAGGACGGCACATATATCCATGCCCGAAGGGGGGATTCGAACCCCCGACCGTAGTGGCCGTGCAGACCGTGACTGAATAACTGGTTTATTTGCTTAAGTATTTGATATCTAATTGCCCAAAAATACGAGTAACAGCACACGCTTGGGCATCACTGATCATTATATAAAAAATCTGTCATAACAAAAGAAAGAGCTCTTTTAGTAGCGGTAGCAAAAGCCAAAACGAGCGGATGAACGAAAAAGAGCGACCTACATCGCGGCCGAGCTGCGAACTAAAAGGAGAGCTACCGGTCGCGAACTAAGATATGCGTGATCGGTCGCGAACTAAAATATGTTCAACCTGTCGCGAACTAAAACATGCGTTACCGGTCGCGAACTATTATGCCAAACGTATCTCGCTTCTTAGTTCGTTGGATTCTTTTCCGAAGACCGACGGGCAATAGCGAGAGGGCGCGCAGCAGAATTAAAAATCACGTGTTTGCCTTCTGCTGATGAGAGCCATTTCGAGGTGAGCGTCTGCCTGCTATATTACATAGTTCAGTGCTAATAAATTTCTGTTTTGAAGTATTCTGCACTCTACAATATCTGACTAATAAATTCCATAATGCCAAGTATAGAGATAACTCTAAACTTAAACGCGATAAATTATCCACAAACTGTTTCTTTTGGTCTGCGTTATACCGTTAGCGCCTCAAGCAGCAAGCGCATGAAGCAGCTAGGTGGGGGAACTTCTCCCTCCACCTGCATGCGCAGACCACGCCGCTCAGCCGTCACTGGGAGCGGACGAACTAAAAAAACGAACTAGTTAGCGGCAGAGCCACGAACTAAAGTGAGCGCTCCCGATCGCGAACTATTAGGCGCAAGTCTACTCTGAAGTATTTGGAGACGGTTTTCCTCCCATATCTTTGGAGCTTGTTGATTTCTCTATTGCACGTCCATACATGGCTTGCTTTGTTCAAGTCATCTTCGTCGCCTATCAGACTGCATTGCTACCTTGGTCTCTCAGTGCTCCATTTCTCTCGCCAATCGATAACGTCTGATCTATAATTGCGCAACGACTTGCATGAAGTACACCACCCCTTTCTATATCGGATCAATTTCCGCACTATGGAAGCATTTGGACTGCTATAACACAAGACATTCAGTCTCTCTGATTCAATACCGAGGCATGTAGCAGCGGTTATAGGTAACAATGGCGGCCACTTCACATGAGGCCGTATTTTCAGTCGTGTGGTTTTCGTGCAAAACGTGTTACTTGCCAAATCATTTTGGCTATTATATCTCCGGTCCCTCTACGTGTTGCATTTTGGAAGACCAGCAGTGTAGCTTGAAATTTGCCACAACTTTTGGTTTGTGAGACACTTCAATTACCGATATTTTCTGCAATAAAAAGTATTTCATCGAAACATACTAATTTACCTAACTTTTTAGATTTTATGTTTGGCGGGTGTAACATACAACACTCAAATGGAGTAATGCTTCTTCATTTATTTCCTGAACTGAATGATACACAATAATAACAAAAGACTAAGACTCAAAACTAAGGCTGATACTGTTACTGACTGAATTGGCGAGATGCGCCTCTATCTAGCTTTTCTACAACATCTCATTACTGACACATAGTTATTAATTCGATACAACTAGAACATCATTATCAGTTCGAGTAACTTTAGTACAATGTAATTATTGAGCAATTCAATACGTTTCCACATTACAGATACTAATATGTCATCAGAAATTTAATTACATATTGAAATATGGTTTCATTGATTGCTAGCGGTAAACTTCGTAATTATTGTATTTTCTTATCACAGATTTGATAAAATAGACTGTTCCAACCAATCGAAAATAAATGTTTTAATACCTCTGAAACTGAAAATTAATTGGATTCATCGAAATATATGCTTATATACAGATAATTATACAAATTACAACAATGCCTAACAAATACATTTGTAGAACTTTCCAATACGACAAATTCTATTTCTTAATAATTAACACGGTTTTTCTGCAGAACAAAGGTTCCAAAAGATATGTTATATATTATCACCTGATCTATGAAGTGTAACTAAAACAACTGGAATAAACTAAATACGTGCTATATACTAGGTCTGCTAGAAATATAATGCTATACTAAAATGGACAGTAAACGAGGTAAACGGTATCGGATGACTGAATAAAGATATGATGTCGGGTTATAGAATAGAAGATGGAATCGTATTCTACAGTAGTCGCCTGCTCTAACCTCTACATTACAAGCTCAAGCCTTACTATTTTTCACTTGTCTGCACAGGTCGCATTTCTATTTGGTTGGTTTAATCAGCCAGAGATTGATAACAATATATAAAATTGTAAATAAAATGTGTCCTTGATTCTAGAGTTACTGACATCATGGTTACGTAGTTTTCCGGGTGGATAATGTCGACAGTCTTGTTGGAGGCGTATCTATACATTTGAATAGTTAACATTAATAAGCAAAATTATCCAACCCCCTCTCAGCGTTTATCACATTCTCTGTCCACTCTAGTGCGACACGGCTCCTTCTCGCAACAGCAAAGAAGAAAGGAAGGACAATTAGGGTGTAGCGATCCGTCGGCAACGTGGTCATCAGAGTCGGCTCGCAGCTGGTGATAGTGCACCTTACTGTAGTGTATGACGAAACACGAAAACATATGGACTAAGATGGGGCATAAATGCCACACGATTAAAGTTGTCAAAAGCTTTCTCTAATCTGAAAGTGATATCAATACGTTTACCTTTCCTTGGTCTATTATCTAAGGAGAGTCGTAGTTGCGATATAACTTTCGAGAACCCACATTAATCTTCGCTACTTTCATGCTTCTTACTATCTTCTGTAAATGATTTCAGAAACTATTTTGCAACCAAAATGTATTACACTGAGAATCTGCAATATTCATACCTGTCAGCAACTGCCTTCCTGGCAATGCTAATTATTATCTCTTCTCGAAGTCTGTGGATATTTCACTTGTTTGCAGGTGAAAATTCCTTGGTCTTCTCATACCTGTAGAATTTATCTTTAAGAGAAGTAGAAACACTGTGAGTCCAGGGAAAGCCTTCTGGAGAAATAGTCATCTATTCTTCAAAACTGCTCCAATGGATGCCCCGAAACATACAACCAGAGTCTAACATAAGAGTCACGAAACTCCCATGGAATTTTTGCAACTTCGCGACTGCCAAGCGGCTGGGTCGTAAAAACATATCGCGAAACGATTGAGTAATGAATGTGTAATTGGAGTGAAGCAGCACATTCAAAATACTTCGTATTTAGGAACTTTTGTAACACTACAAATTGTAGCGTCTATCAAAATTGTAATTCAGAATTCTCTCATTTGCAAAGGATGCTCAGAAGTAAGAGAATAATGTTACGAAAAATAAGTGTTCATTTAGGGGGTTAGTTATACTTTTAGGCATAGAAGTAAATCTTTAACAATTCATTCACGTACAAACTTCTGCTCTTAATCAGAATCACAAATACTTGACCACTATTTCATAATATTACTGCTGTATAAAAGTAATGTCTGAATACTTCCAAGCCGGCCGCGGTGGCCGAGGGGACTGAGGCGCGCCAGTCACGGTCTGCACGGCCACTACGGTCGGGGGTTCGAATCTCCCCTTAGGCATGGATATTTGTGCCGTCCTTAAGATAAGCTAGTTGATAAGTAGTTTGTAAGTTTAGGGACTGATGACCCCGTAGTTAAGTCCCGTAAGGTATACAAACATTTTAATACTTCCAATAGCAGTTAACTGTTTCAGTAGAGCCTGCTTACTTTCGCACCTCATTTTCACAAAAATTGTAAGCCTGTATACTAACATATCTTGTCGGTTACCTATTAGTTTGATAAATTGAATGCGTAGCTACAAATAAATAATATGTCGATACATAAACTGTTAATAGTTGCATGGCACATTCTTCAAGATATTCAGTTTGAACCTACCAAGTACCTAAAAAAATTAATAGGTACGGTACACGACAAGCACAGAAGCAAGGACAAGGTGAAAAGATGGTTTAAAGGCAATGTAGTGTCTAGTCTGCTACAATGTAAAAATCGTGTATAGTTTTGAAAATATTACAATGTCTGAAATCCGCTAAAACAAAACTGATGTAACATGTCAGCAAGCACTTAGCATTCGAATATTATCATAATCAGTTACTTTTACACTTGAACACATCAGGCTGCGATTTATTTCTGTTTTCATTAAGTTTTTGGACGATACGATTACGACTCAAGCATTGTGAACTGTATGAATTACACTGCACTGACAATTCGTTATTATAGAGTTCCATTAACATATTTTGATATCTGTATTAGAAAGTTCACAGCAAGGTTCAGTGACTTGGAAACATGAAAGTAACAGCATTAACAACTGCAATTTCTCAGTTTATATCACGTCATTCGTCTGTTACTGCCTACTGGCCGCTTGGAGCGCTAGTATCGCTTCAGCTGCATTTTTTTCGTGATATAACGAAGAAGACGAAATAGTGTGCATATCAGCTGCTATTAGATATGCAGAATACGGCAAACGAATCTACATAGGACCGGATTTGCGCATGCATGGTGTACCGTAAAGAATATAGGTGAGCTGTTTGACCGTCTAGTGGTTGTGGTTGGGGCTGATAACAGGTGAGATTGTTTTTGTGGCTGGCTGCGTTGGCCGGCAAGGCGAGGGCGCAAATGAACAGGCAGTTGGGCGCATCCAGTTACAAAGGCAGCGGTGATTGGGCGGAAATGGGTTAACCCCGCTCTGGAGGCTGCTGACACCACTGTGAAAGAAAATATGTTCACGTCTGGCTGACTTTAAATATGCCTTTTTGACAATGTTGATTGCAATAAACTCTTTCAAGTTCTGAAGCAAGCAGGAGTAAAATATAGGGAGCGTAAGGTTATTTACAACTTGTACAAAAACCAGACAGCGGTTGTCAGAATTGAAGGGCATGAAAGGGATGCAGTGGTTGGGAAGGGAGTAAGACAGGGTTGTAGCCTTTCTCCAATGTTATTCAATTTGTACATTTAGCAAGCTATAAAGGAAAGCAAAGAGAAATTTGGAGAAGGAATTAAAGTTCAGGGTGAAGAATTAAAAACATTGCGTTTTGCCGATGACATAGTAATTCTGTTAGATACAGCAAAGGACCTGGAAGAGCAATTGAACGGAATGGACAGTGTGCTGAAAGGTGCATATAAGATGAACATTAACAAGAGCAAAACTAGGGTAATGGAGTGCAGTGTAAGAAAATCAGGTGATGCTGAAGGAATTAGATTGGGAAACGAAGCAATAAAGGAAGTAGATGAGTTTTGTTACTTGGGCAGTAAAACAACAAATGATGGTCGCAGTACAGAGGATATAAAATGCAGAATGACAATGGCTAGAAAAGCGTTCTTCAAAAAGAGAAATTTGTTAACATCGAATATTGATTTAAACCTAAGGAAGTCCTTTCTGAAGGCATTTGTATGGAGTGTTGCCTTGTATGGGAGTGAAACATGGACGATAAACAGTGCGGACAGGAAGAGGATTGAGGCTTTTGAAACTTGGTGCTACAGAAGAATGCTGAAGATTAGGTGGGTGGATCGCGTAACTAATGAGGAGGTACTGAACAGAATTGGGGAGAAAAGGAATTTCTGGCATACCTTGACTAAAAGAAGGGATAGATTGGTAGGACACATTCTTAGACATCAAGGAATTGTGAATTTAGCGTTGGAGGGAAGTGTATGGGGGAAAAATCGCAGGAGAAGACCAAGAGATGGATACAGTAAGCAGATTCAGACAGATGTAGGTTGCCGTTCTTATGTGGAGATGAAGAGGCTTGGTCAGGATAGGGTATTGTGGAGAGTTGCATCAAACCACTCTCCGCACTGAAGACCACAACAACACTTAAAAAACATAGAAAACTTCTATGTACAGTGTGGTATATAGAGTCCGCATTTTTTCATATAGATCTATAGTCTTGTCCCAATCTTGATGGAATTTGCCACACTTCCCCTTAAAAACAAGAGGAAGATCACTGTGTACATAAAATTTAGGTGGTGCATTTCTGTTCCAGTCTTGAATCATTTTGTTCACTCGAACTTCAAAACGACAGGAAGATCGCTGTCACTGCATAAAATTTCATATGGTGCACGGCGGAGGGTACTTTCTTTTTCGAAGTTCAGCACACAACCTATAGTTTTATTCCGATCTTGATGAAATTTTCCACACTTGAGCAATGCAAACAATAAAAAGATCACTGTCTACATAACAGTTCTTCGTTTTACCAATTACCATGAAATTTGGTTCATACATGTATAACTGTGTACTAAAAGAAAGTTTTTATAGACCCCAAGCCACTAAATGTGCACGGCAAAGGGTACCTTGCAAAAAAAAAAAAAAAAAAAAAAAGACACTGCTTCACTATCTGCAAGACATGAAGAAACTTTGGCCACTGTCCAGCATGATCTTCGATCGAACACATGTGGGATATGATGGTGTTATAATCAGGAATAACACACGTGATAGATCACCATCCAATTATTTCATTAAAAAAAATAACTACGTTACCAATAGCCAACGTTTTGTCGAAACACAGTGAGTGTAACGTAAATTCTAAAGTTCTAAAAGTCACCGGTCCATTGATGTTCCGTATATCGGGCAGAATCCAAGACCAGGGCGCCGGCCGCAGTGGCCGAGCGGTCTGCGGCTCGCCAGTCACAGTCTGCACGGTCGCTACGGTCGGGTGTTCGAATACCCCCCTGGGGCATGGATGTTTGTGCCGTCTTTAGTATAAGGTAGTTCGTAAGTAGTTTGTAAGTTCAGTGACTGATGGCCCCGCAGTTAAGTCCCTTAAGCTCAACAAACATTTGAACATTTTGAACAAGACCAGGGCACACGCGTAAACAAAAAGCAGCAGGCAGCAGTCCGTAGCGTAGCATTTCCTTGTTGTGGTGTCGAGCATAACAGCGAGCGAAGAACGGGCTTATAGAGGGCGCGGTGGCGTTGAATAAGACTATAGTTTACGGAACCGGCGGCTGGAGTCGCCATCTCTTCTAGACGGCCAGTCATCGTGTTGTCGTGGATGCCCAATCACTGAATTGTGGTGGCGAGCGCGTGCGCGCAAGTGACTTGCGATGCTACAGTGGTCGCGCGCGAACTACAGCCAAAGATAACGTTTTCCAGCCGCGCGTGTACACAGCGGGCGCCGCTCGAAGCAGAAGATTTAGTTAGAGTGGTGTATTGCACAGATGGGAAGGACGGCAACCGATACGTGTGACTCGTAAACCCACAACTGTTGCAGAACTACTTGAGCAGGCGTGGAACAATGTATCCCGGCCCTTCCAGTATATGCTATCTGGCGGATGAACGACTACACTTTGTACAGTACCGTAGAAGTTTTACTCCATGAATAGCGGGAAAGTAGTAAGCGAGGAACATTTTTTCATTTCATTATTTTGATATGGTTGTCAGCGAGGAAAGTTTAATAAAGGTTTGAAATTATGTTTAAAGTTTGTTGCAAGTCGCTAAATACTGTCATTCTCGTATAGTGTATTTGTAATAATGAATAGCAGTGTTTGTCCGTCTTTGCAACTACAATATTTATAGTCTCAGCGCATTATGTGGTAGTTTCTTGCAACTTCTATTGTTTATGACGTTATATCTCCTGAACCTTTGGTCGTATGTAGTTCTTACGCCTACAGCAATTGTTGTCTCACATAAGGTTTAGATTAGATTAATACTTGTTCCATAGATCATATATACGACATTTCCTAATGATGTGGAACGTGTCAGTTTAGTAAATGTTGTCTATACTTGACAATCAATATTGTAAGGATTTTTTTATTTATTTATGTATTTATTTATTTTTTTAAGTTTTATTCAAAAATTCATCTACATTGTAGAAGGAGTTGCCATTCAGAAATTCCTTTAATTTCTTTTTAAATACTAGTTGGCTATCTGTCAGACTTTTGATGCTACTTGGTAAGTGAGCAAAGACTTTTGTGGCAGCATAATTCACCCCTTTCTGAGCCAAAGTTAGATTTAACCTTGAATAGTGAATATCATCCTTTCTCCTAGTGTTGTAGCTATACACACTGATATTACTTTTGAATTGGGTCGGATTGGTAATAACAAATTTCATGAGTGAATATATATATATATATATATATATATATATATATATATATATATATATATATATATATATATATATTGTGAAGCTACAGTGAGTATCCCTAGATCCCTAAATAAATGTCTGTAGGATGCTCTTAGGTGGGCTCCAGCAATTATTCTGATTACACGCTTTTGTGCAATGAATACTTTTTTACTCAATGTTGAATTGCCCCAGAATATGATCCCATATGAAAGCAGTGAATGAAAATAGGCGTAGTAAGCTAATTTACTGAGATGTATATCAGCAAATTTTGCAATGACTCTGATATCATAAGTAGCTGAACTCAGACGTTTCAGGAGATCTTCAATATGTTTCTTCCAATTCAGTCCCTCGTCAATGCAAACACCTAAAAATTTGGAATATTCAAACTTAGCTACAGATTTATGTTCAAAGTCTAAATTTACTGTATGAAACTGTATATACTGAGTTTTATCAAAGTTTAATGAGAGTCCATTTGTAGAGAACCACATAATAACTTTCTGGAAGATATCATTTACAATTTCATCAGTTAATTCCTGTTTGTCAGGTGTGATACCTATACTTGTATCATCAGCAAAAAGTACTAGCTTAGCATCTTTGTGTGCCAAATTTGGTTGAAATCGGTCCAGTTGTTTAGGAGATGAGCAGTAGTGTCGGTTAATGCAGCAGTTTTTCGCGCATCTCATTGTTTGACTTCATATCTCGTGAACTATGTGATTCTTACACTTACGATGACCGTCCTCATGAGTTGAAGCTTACAAAATATAAAGATTGGAACAAAACTGTAGATTTGTATGCAACACGTACACACAAACATAAGGAGACTGCTTTTTATATGAAGTCTATCTGTTGCCCAGGTATTTATTTATTTATTCCTGCCTTGAGTTAGTACTTCTATACCTTCTATCTCTGTCCATTTCCTTCTTTCCATCGGAGAATATGTAAGAAATAACGCTGTTTTGCTGTTTGCTGTACAAAATCATAAGTGCTGTATCCAAACAAACAAAGATGGTAGTCAAAATACAAATTACATATAAAATTCAGACGGAATATCATCTATTCCAGGCGCCTTGTTTCGATTCAAATCTTTCAGTGCTTTGTCAAATTCTTCTCGCAGTATGTCACCATGAATATGAGCTCACGTGTGATAATTAGATGGCTTTATATCACATCTCTATTCTTTTAGTATTTTTTGTGTTCTAATGAAATTTTTCAATAATAGTAACAATAACAATTAATAATTTTTAAACAGTGTCACTCTTAGACCGTCATAATACACTTGTGTCCTTTACAGAAGAAAATCTATCGTGTCCCCATCACAATGAAGCTGACACTAAAATAGTTTACCATGTCTGTAACAACGATGATTAGTCTACTTTTGCGATTCGATGTTTTGATACAGATATTGCAGCAATCATGCTGACTCTTGCTTGTCGATATTGACTGGCACCGGAAATAAGTTGAGATCATACGCCGATCGAGAGGGGAGGGTCTTTTTTTTTATTTAGAATGCGAAGCTAGCGTGTTATCACTGCACTGGGTCTTCAAAAGTCTGAGACTTTTGTTTGATTTGGCATGGGGTAAAAAGGGGTGGCCAGCACTAGTGTCTTTCTGCTGGGCCAGAGTTTAGCTGACGATAAGAATTCTTTCATGCCCCCCGCCCCCCCCCCCCCCCCCCCCCCACAAGCAGGCTGTCCTGCATCCGCTCCTGATTGAAATACGTTCAAGTTTCAAAATTTTATGAGAAGTTAGGACCGTCCTTATCTCGAAGCTTACCGGGCTTTCATGCGATTACTGGCTGTGATTAAAAGCCAGATTTTTCTAAGGAAAGCGAGCAAAGATCATTCAACATACTGTACTTAGAAAAAACCAAGAGTATTAAGACGCATTTACCAGATTCGGCGAGCTGGAGCTGTTTAGCGATGCTGAAATACAGGACAAAAACTTCAATATAATTCAGACATTAATGATATTTACTGATTTAGATGCTGCAAGACTTCAGTTGTTCATAAACACCTACATTGCTTCCGACGTAAATAAAGAGTTTACACGGAAACAAATTAGAAACTATGATTAATCTTAATACTTGTTCCATAGATCATAAAAACGACATTTCGCAATGATATGTAAAATGTCAGTTTAATAAATGGTGTCTATACGTGACACTCAATACTTTCATTAATTTTTGTGTATTTTTTTTAGCTAAATTACTAAGTTTTATCCAAAAATTCATCTAAAATGTAGAATGAGTTGCAATTCAGAATTTTTTTTAATTTTTTTAAAATACTAGTTAGCTATCTGTCAGACTTTTGATGCTAGTTGGTAAGTGACTAAAGACTTTCTTTGAAACATGAACTTTCTGGGCCAAAGTTAGATTTAACCTTGAATAGTGTATAACGCACTTTCTCCTAGTGTTGTAGCTATACACACTGCTATTACTTTTGAATTGGGTCGGATTGTTGATAACAAATTTCGAAAGTGAATACATATTGGGTTTTATGAAAGTTTAGTGAGAGTCAATTAGTAGAAAACAACTTAATAATTTTCTGAAAGACGTGTTTTGCAATTTCATCAGTTAATTCCTGTTTCTCAGGCGAAATAGCTATGCTTCTATTGTCACCAAAAAGAACTGGCCTAGCATCTTTGTGAATACAGAATGTTAAGTCAATAATACAAATTAAGAACAGCAAAGGACCCAAGACCGAATCTTGTGGGACCCCATTTTGTTAGCTTCCCAGTTATAGGAATCAGCTGTTTCTTGCATACTGTGTGAACTGCTTATTTAAACTTTCCGCAATCTTCCAGTTAAGTATGGTTTAAACTATTTGTGCACTACCGCACCCATACCACAATTCTTAAGCTTGTCTAGAAGAATTTCGTAATTTAAACAATCTAGGCCTTGAGGGATCACAAAAAAACTCCAATGTGCAATGTCTGGTTATTCAGATCATTTAATATTTCACCAGTAAAAGTACATATAGCATTTTATGTTGAAAAGCTTTCTTGAAAACCAAACTGACATTTTGTTAGAACTTTAGTTTTACTAATATTGTCACGTTGAAATGAAGCAGGCTTGACTTCGAAGGCAACAGAACACAGCACTTATACTGAAAGCTGGTTTATTATGAACTCAACATACACGCAGCACTAACTGCCTCTCAGGCAGAGTGCTCTGCTATTTATACACAGACAGAATGTACCAGAAATTAGAAGAACAGCTAACATAAGAAACAAGTAGAATTTACAAGTGAACATAAGACAGATGTAGAACATTCCGGAATTGTTAATTACAAGGAAATAAATTTTTTGCCGGTGGGCGGGATTAAACCGGCGACCTTCAGCACCGTAGTCGGTGACGCTATCCCCTGCGCCACGCCGGCAGTCGGTTTACATACTGTCTCGCGGCAATATGAGAAGCTACTCGACAATACATTACAAAATGATGCATTCTACTTACCACCGTGTTAGACTGGACTTAGACAAACGGTTCCGGAGAGCAAATTACGTTTGCTCGTCTCTGGAATAATTCACATATGAAAATACTAATAATTTTTATTCCTGAAAATAATGGATGAAAGTTGGAAGACAGCCAGTATCAGTTCCAGACAGCCAGTATCAGTGCAACCGATTAGATGGAGACCAATTACCGACTTTCGTCAGTAACTTGCTTGAGAAAATGTCAGGTATTTTGCATTATCTTAACCTTTTTCTGATAAATTTGTAGCTATTTAAGTCTTCATTGTGTTATTTGTTTGAGACGACATACATGATGATGCTGAAGATACTGATTTGGATAAAATAAATAAAAACCAGGATTGGCTGGATGAAAGTGTATAAAATACGAACGGTGACGATGGCGATAATTTTAGAAAAAATACTATAGTTTTTAGTGAAAATAATCTTTAACTAAGTTTTATTCTGCACATGTATTTATATATTCCAAGAAAAATGCAAATACGCATTTTTATACAATGAAATGCTGATTCATTAATTTTGAAAATACCTTTAGTATAAAACTTCTGTCCATAAGTAAACAGTTATTAACATACTGTAATTTATGACTGAGCATTAAAAAATATAGTCTGATTGTTATTGAAAATTTCATTAGACCATAAAAAATGGAATGGATCTGTGTTATAAGACCATCATACTCACGGCAACATTTTAAATGTGTCTGGATGGATGTTTGGGCAATGTAACTTGTCTGTCTCTTTACACATAGTATCCTACATGAAAGTCAAGATTCAGAAAATAAGTAAACTTACCGGTACCTCACTTTTTCGCGAACTTTAATTCTTCTGGCCGAAACTACCGTCTACGGAAAATGTCTGACAATATTTATTAATTTCTAATGACATTGCGTACATTATTCATAAAAATTCTCACTCATACTTAAAATAAAGTTACGGCTGGTTTTATGTACCTTTAGCATATGGTACCAAGAAATTGGCCATCTGTCCAAGCTAAATGCTATATGCAGGCCTACCTTCAGAGTATGTAATAATGCCACTACGTACGCCACATTTTGTTACTGAGAAAATAATATGTCTGTCGGCCCTGGGCTCTTGGACTATTGCCAGCTGCGGTGGCCGAGGGGACTGAGGCCACAGAGTAACATATAGGCTCTCCAGTCACGGTCTGCACGGCCACTACGGTCGGGGGCTCGAATCCTCCCCTCGGGCATGGATATTTGTGCCGTCCTTAGTATAAGGTAGTTCGTAAGTAGTTTGTAAGTTTAGGGACTAATGATCCCGTAGATAAGTCCCATAAGCTATACAAACATCTGAACATCTTGGCCTATTATGAACATACGAGTTGTTTCATAGACAGCTACCGCAATGAGATAACCAGGGCCGGCGCAAGGCACGTGCGAAACGTGCGGCCGCACGGGGCGGCACTTTCCGAGGGGCGGCAAATCTGCCGCCCCCTTTGTACTACAGAAAAGAAAACTCAACATTCATTCCCAAAAGGGGTTTCGAAACCAAACCTCGGAGGGAGCGGCTTCGGGAACTGTGGCATGGCGTCTAGACTACATGCCGCCCGCCCTGTTGAACAAGGGGAGGGAGGAGGGCTGATTTCTTCCTTGCCACTGTGGCAGCGCCGTCGTGTTTACGCCGGGAGGGAAGCAGTCTGGCGCACACGCCAGTATTCGTATGAGTAGAGCGCTGCCAGCGTGTTATGCGCCGTGCGTTTACTCACAACTAATTTTGCAGGAGACGAAATCTAATTCGGAAATTCGAATGCAGTGTTCGACACTGCGGTTACACGTTAAGCCTGAAGCAATGTTGCTAAGCCCTTCAATGGCAGTTGAGTGTTTTATTCTTCCCGAGCTATTGAAAAAAAAATTGTTGAACATTACTACAGTCAAACATGTTCAACACCTACAATGGCTAGAAGTATGCCGGCTGCGGTGGCCGAGGGGACTGAGGCGCTTCAGTCACGGTCTGCACGGCCACTACGGTCGGGGGTTCGAATCCCCCCTCGGGCATGGATATTTGTGCCGTCCTTAGGATAAGCTAGTTGATAAGTAGTTTGTAAGTTTAGCGACTGATAACCCCGTAGTTAAGTCCCATAAGCTTAACAAACATTTGATTTGATGTGAGCTAGAAGTATTCCGAATGGGTAAATACGATGTGAGTTATTATTGATAGTAAGCCTGGCATAAGTTGGGTTTCGACGTATTTTTGAAAATGCTTGCTATGCGTTTCTGAGTGATAGTCGGACGTTTTGGTTTTTGAGCCCTGATACATCTGTCTCCGCCTGCATGAACACAAACTCTGACAAGCACTTTTGTGTAACAATACTACCCACATACTATCACGTTGCCAACATTTATTCACTATATAATGCATTTGAATCCATGTTTCGTCTTAGTAAACTACTGGTCGCTTTGATTCTGATGAAAACCTGAGAAAGTATGGTCTTTTAGCAAAAATGCCTTCTCGTCCAAGCGACACAAAACGTTAATTTTGACACCTTGTAAATCGAAAATCCATAGACAACATTGCTTCTAAGGGTTTCCTTGCTAGCTTTGAAGATCGTTTCTGTTTGACCAAATCGCGGTCTAAAGCGTCTCGCTGCGGAGCGCGCGGTTGCTCGCCGTGGAGGTTCGAGTCCTCCCTGGGACATGGGTGTGTGTGTTTGTCCTTAGGTTAGTTTACCTAGGTTTAAGTAGTTTGTAAGCTACGGACTGATGACCATGCAGTTTGGTCCGATAGTTCAAATGTCTGTAAATCTATCGGACCAAACTGCGTGGTCATAAGTTCGTAGCTTACAAACTACTTAAACCTAAGTAAACTAACCAACGGACAAACGCACACACCCCTGACCAAGGGAGGACTCGAAGCTCCGCAGCGAGGTGCTTTAGACCGCTCGGCTACTCCACTGCGGCCGGTCCCATAGATTTACAGACATTTGAACATTTGATTTGACCAAATTTGTGCAGTTTTCGCAAAGTTCGTATTTCTTTCTTTTGTTCGTAATGCTATAAAAATTACTGCCTGATAATACATTTATCCATATCATCGGTCACATGCTTATTGTGAGCTTCTTGTTTTATCTTCTTGGGCGCTAGTTTAACCGTAGCCTCGCTGTACCTCGTCACGTGACCTAGTTGCTGGCACTGCCGCGTCACCACTTCGCCTTTCCAAGCAATAGGTATTGTTGCGTTCTCTACAACGAAAACTACTACAAGATTGGTCAGAAGCACTTTCGTTGCGCTTCACAAGAACAGAAGAATTGGTGCGTCCGAATTTCTTGCAACTTAGGATGTAATAGGTACGTGCTTTCCGTATAACCTACAATTTAGTATTGCGCATGAACGTTACTCATAAGTTAGAATTTTTCTCCACCAAGAATGCAGAATTGGAAAATTTATTTTTCTTATGATCTGTTACTTAAAAAATTGGCAACTCGGCAAATAAGCACGCGTCACACCAATAGCTAGAATGAAAATAAAGCGCAGAAAAGTAACGTGATACGGCGACGACTAATTTTTTACCCCTTATTCCATAATTAGACACGACATAACTGACACATGCAAATTACGTCAGATGGCGAGTGTCAGTTCTTTGAAATGAATAACCGCAGTGCAGTAAGTTAATATATTTCAACTAGCATCAGTACCCGTCAGGGCCGGCGCAAGCCGAAGTGCCGCCCCGTGCGAGCTACTAAATTGCCGCCCCCCCCCCTCCCCAAACAGCTTTTTTTTATTTATTTAATTTTTTTTACAGAAGTTTGTGGAATTTTGAATGAAATAAATCGCAATTTGCGACGTTATGGCATCACTGTATTTGGTTTAGATGGAATACCAAACTGTGGCGAATGAAAATTTGTGCCCGGCCGGGATTCGAACCCGGGATCTCCTGCTTACTTGACAGACGCGTTGACCACTCCGCCACCGAGGACACAGTGACCAGCCCGACTGCAGAGGACTCTTCCCTGCACGTCTCCCGCCACACACAAATCTCCATTCGCCATGCTGTCTCTTTCCTATACCACAGCCATGCTGCGAGCATTATAGAATAAATAGGCTGTGGGATAGGAAAGAGACAGCATGGCGAATGGAGATTTGTGTGTGGCGGGAGACGTGCAGGAAGGAGTCCTCTGCAGTGGGGCTGGTCACTCTGTCCTCGGTGGCGGATTGGTCAACGCGTCTCCCTAGTAAACAGGAGATCCCGGGTTCGAATCCCGGCCGGGCACAAATTTTCATTCGCCACAGTTTGGTATTCCATCTAAACCAAACACAGTGATGCCATAACGTCGCAGATTGCGATTTATTTCATTCATTTGAACGCTGTAATTCGTCAAAAATATATATAATTGTTGAATTTTATTTAAACAAATCTGTAGGAAATGTCAGCAATCAATCGCAATTTTTGTTTTTACTTTTCAGCCACTGAATGGCCAGTCTCAAAGATTTTAATAGTTGCTTTAATCTAAACCGTCATGTTGACAGTTAACGTTCAGCATGGCGGTATAGATGTAAACATAAAGCGTTGAGAGTAGCCACACTGTGCCCGAAATCCATATAGATCTGGAAAATAAAAATTAAAATTGCTACTGATTGGTGACATTCTCTACAGATTTGTACAAAACAGTCGCTGGACACCAGCTCAAAAATGGAGTCAAACCTGATTGAAGAAATCTAGCTAATTTTAATAATCCTTGTGAATTTACAAAAATGTTCAAATGTATGATACGCTGTTCAGGAGATGAAGTCATAAGAATTGAGCCGTGTGAAATTGAATTTCAGGCCGAATTTCACTAAACACGCAGGTGAAACGGTCAAAGAGTGTGGCGGAAGACATTGGAGAGAGGAAGAATAAGAAGATGGAGTCACATAATAATTCAATAAATACACAGCATCGATGGGTACTAATGCTAGTCGAAATATATTAACTCACTGCACTGCGGTTGTTCATTTCAAAGAACTGACACTCGCTATCTGTCGTAATTTCCATGTGTCAGTTCTGTCCTGTCTGATTATGGACTAAGGGGCAACAAATTAGTCATTGCCGTATCACTTCACTTTTCTTCGCTTTATCTTCATTCTGGCTATTGGGAGGACGCTTGCTTATTTCCTGACTTGCCAATTTTTGAAGTAACGGATCATAAGAAAAATAAATTTTCCTATTCTGCAATCTTGAAGAAGAAAAATTCTTATGAGTAACATGCATGCGCAATACTAAGTTGCAAGAAATTCGGACGCACCAATTCATCTGTTCTTAAAAAAATGTTCAAATGTTTGTATAGCTTATGACACTTAACTACGGGGTCATCAGTTCCTAAACTTACAAACAACTTATGAACTAGCTAACCCTAAGAACGGCACAAATATCCATGCCCGAGGAGGGATTCGAACCCCCGACCGTAGTGGCCGTGCAGACCGTGACAGGCGCGCCTCAGTTCCCTCGGTCACCGCGGCCGGCATCTGTTCTTACGAAACGCAATGAAAGTGCTTCTGACCAATCTTGCTTGACTCCTTCGGCCAACTACCGAAACAAATTCTGCAGTTTTCGTTGTAAAGAACGAAAAAATACATATTGCCTGGAAAGGCGAAGTGGTGACGCGGCAGTGCCAGGAACTAGGTCACGTGATGCGGTACAGCGAGGCAACGGTTAAACTAGCGCCCAAGAAGATGAAGCAAGAAGCTCACAATAAGTATGTGACCGGTGATATGGATAAATGTATTATCAGGCAGCAGTTTCTATGGCATTATGAACAATAGAAGGAAATACGAACTTTGCGAAAACTGCACAACTTTTTTCAAACAGAAATGAGCTTCAAAGCTAGCAAGGAAACCCTCAGAAGCAGTGTTCTATCTTTGGATATTTGTTTTAGAAGGTGTCAAAATTAATCTTTTGTTTTGTGCGAACGAGAGGGCATTGTTGCTAAAAGACCATACTTCCTCAGATTTTCATCAGAATCAAAGCGACCAGTAGTATACTTAAATGAAATTTGGATTCACACGCATTATACAGTAAATAAATGTTGACAAAGTGATAGTGTGCGAGTAGTATTGTCAAACAAAAGTGCCGGTCAGAGTTTAATTATTGTTCATGCAGGCCGAGAAAGATGTTTCATGGCTCAAAAACCAAAACGTCCGACTACCATTCAGAAACGAATAGCAAAAATTTTTAAAAATTCGTCGAAACCCAACTTATGCCAGGCTTACTACCAATGTCTTTATCTCTTGTAACTACTCACAGCATATTTACCCATTCTGAATACTTCTAGCCATTTTAGGTGTTCGACAAGATTGACTGTAGTAATGTTCAACCAATTTTTTTCCATAATGTGGGAAGAATGAAATACTCGGAAACTGTCATTGAAGGGCTTAGCAAAATTGCTTCAGGCTTAACATGTAACGCAGTATCTAACATTGTATTCGAATTTCCAAATTAGATTTCGTCTTCTGCAAAATTAGTTGTAAGAGCATGGCGCGTAACAGGCTGGCAGCGCTCCACTCATAAAAATACAGGCGTGTACACCAGCCGCTTCCTCCTCTCCTCCGGCGTAAACACGACGGTGCTGCCACAGTGGCCAGCAAGAAATTAGTTCTCCTCCCTCCCCTTGTTCAACAGGGGCGGCCGGCAGGTTGTGAGGCGCCATGCCACAGTTCCCGAAGCCGTTCTCTCCGACGTTTGGTTTCCCCTCTTGAGCATGAATGTTGAGTTTGTCCTAAAAAAAAAAAAAAAGAGGGGAGGGGGAGCGGGAGATTTGCCGCCCCTCGGAAAGGTGTAAGCTGCTGACTTTTCCTAGAGATTAGTAGATTTGTTTAAATAAAATTTCGAAGACGATTTAAAAAAAAAAAAAAAATAGTGACGGCTTAGGGGAGGGGGGGGGGGGTAGGGGGGCAATTTAGCAGCTCTCACGGGGCGGCACTTGGGCTTGCGCCGGCCCTGTAACCGTCCGCCTCCGTAGTCTAGTGGAACCGGCGCGCTGGCTCAGCGCGTTCGGTGCGATGGCTAATAATAATAATAAAATTAATAACAAATAACCCGTAAACAAAAAAAGTGGACAGCATGGTGGGTTGTAAAGCAGGAGGTCTGGGCTCGATTTCCGGTCTGGTGTTGTTTTTTATCATCATTGACTCGGAAGCAAGTCACCGAAGTTGAGCCTGCTAAAAAGACTTGCACCCAGACAGACTGAACACGACCCAGTTTAAGTCTAACGGCCACAAATGCCACACGATCATCATCAATGATAAAACCACAAAAACCAAACGTTCTGGACACAAAAACTTCGAATTGTGAGGATGGCCGTTTCTACACTTCTTATTAATTGCAAATTGTAGCGATTTTTACTGTATGCTCTTAAGAGTACTTTTAAATTTTTTCGTTATCTTTATCCCTTACCGAAACCACAAGTTCGAATTTCCGTATTTATGCACAGAATTAAACTTTTTTTTTTTTTTTTTTTTTTTTTTTTTTTTTTTTTTTTGCAATTTGGATCAACATAACTAACCACAAAAATAGCCAAAATTTAAGAATATATTCTATAGAATATCGTATACATAGTTTTGGGCATCTTTAGCCTTTATTAAAATGCAGACAAAAAATCATACATTTTTTGTATATGAACCCAAAAGTGCCAACTGTGCCTGATATGGCACTAAGAAAGTTATCATTCGACTTTCAGATATTTAGGCTCTATGCGGTGAAAAAATCTCAGTTTTATATATCCACTCAATGGAAGATTGACTTCATTTTCGTTATAGTTACTGTGCTGCGTCAAATATCATAAAGTGTAACATATTTTAAACCGTTTTGCATAGATTTTGTGTATGTTTGATTTCTGCTCATACATAGCTGTGTATGAAATTTGGGGGAGATATCCATGTTTTATTTAAAACTTAGAGCACAATAATATCTTTTGTGTTCTTGAAATATTGGTTGCATATCTGGCAGGCAAACCCACTGTTTGCCCTCTTTAGTCCCAGAGGATTTGGTGGCTGTTTGGAAATACTTATCATTCCATTTTAAGATAGCTATTCTAGGTGGGGGGGGGGGATGATTCTGCACATTGTTCAGTCTGATATCTTTTCTTGATAAGTGACTAAATTTATTTTTATTATTGCTGTGCTCTGTATCGGAGGATTTAATGAAAGAGTCAAATCTTTACTGATCAATAGACTGTATCTTATAAAAGCAGCACACCCTGTTGTACCAAGGAAAAGGAGGAAGGAAGATTACACTTACATCCTGTCAATCTCATGGTCACTAGAGATAGAGCACATGCTTGGGTACTTTTTGTCAGGAATGGGGAAGGAAATTGATTGTGCCCTTTGAAAGGAATCATCTCAGCATTTGCTTGGAGTGATTTAAGGTACTCATGGAAAAATAAGATCTGGATGGCTGGAAGTGGATAACACCATGAAAGGTACTTTGTCTCAGAAAGGCACAAGATAAAACTTGTGTGCCTTCATAGCCACTAAGAGTGGTAAAAGGTAATAGATTATTTCATATCTATAATTCTGGTGCTATCTTCTTTATTGTGCATTACAATCTCCAGTAATAAACACAGAAAATTGAAGTGAAGCCAACTTATGACTTGCATAGCAATCAGGATCTATGATAGAAATGACACATGAAAGTAACGATTATTCATGACATTGCATTCTAGGGGCTTTCTTGTTCAAGTGGTTTAATGGTAACAGCACATGCATATTGGGCAACTACAAAGCAACTGCTAGGTAGATGGTATTATGTTGTCAGCATCAGAAATCAAAACATTTTAGAAACAAAGTCTGTAAAAAAACATTGCTTATTAACTACATTACTTAACTTAATTTTCTGTAAGAATAACTTCCTGGACACTTGGCAACACTACCACAATGTTTGAAGTAAGTTACTAATTTTTAATTTATTACTTTTAAATACTATGACAAGAAAAAGAACAAATAGAGAGAAGAAGGTACCACCATATGGTTGGTTGTGGAGCATCTAAATTTAGGTGTAGATGTAGATGTAGATTAGTAACAGGAAGACAGAAGGAAGGAAAGGAAAAGATGAACAGAGATGGGGATGAATAGAGGAGGGGGGAAGAAGGAGGGGCAGGAGGGGGACAGAGAGAGTTGTTAAGACTCGTCTAGTTCCCCCCTCCCCAACAAAAGAAACTCTATACTAATAGTTGCTCTTAAATAATCCATATGATTATATTGCATCACTTAATACGAGGTGTGTTTCTTATGTAAGTACCATTGTGAAATTAAAAAATTACGTGCTGAGATATCCCAATAATTTTATTTTTACATGAAAGCCTGTACCTTAATCTACTTTCCTACATAATATCCGTCAATATTGAGGCACTTGTCATAACATTTTACCAGTTTTTGAATACCCTCCTCATAGAAGTCTGCCGCCTGACCTTTTAACCACTGCGTCACAACTGTTTTGACTTCCTCATTGTCTAGAAGAAGCTGACCACCCAAGTGTTTCTTCAAGTGTTGGAACAGATGGCAATCTTTCATTATTGTCCACTTCCTGCACCAAACTTTCATTAACGACCGAAGAACGCTCACTCCGTTGTTGATCATGCACATTTGTGCAGCCATCTTTAAATGCTCTCGTGCACTTTCTTACCATTCCATTACTCACAATGTTTTCTCTGTAAACTGCACAGATTGCACAATGAATATCAATAACTTTTAGGCCTTTAGCACTAAGAAATCTTATAACAACCCATACTTCACAGTCAACGGGACTCACGATTGTCAGATGCATCTTTAACACTCAGTAAACAAGGAAGAATCAGACTGTAATGGCATCAGTGCATAGACAACAGATTTAGGTACCCAGTGCGCATACACAGCATGCAGCACAGCGGCAAAACGGTACTTACTTAAAAAACATGCCTCGTATATTGATCTCTCAATTTGTTGGCTTCAGGTCAGTGCCATTTTCATTGTAAACTAGATATTGATTTGTCACAGCAAGAAGTGTCACTTTTCTGAAGTATTATACTTCTGAGTCGCATCTCTGTTCTCGCTGGGATGTTGATATGTTGTTGTTATTATTATTAAACTATTAAACACCTAAACCACATTAAATGTTGAACTTGTCCCAAATGTTTTATTTTGCTTGGGAGTGGGAGAGGTGATGGGAGAATGGAAAACTGACCACATTTCACCCCTTCCAGAACCTAAGCCCCAATCTGCAACTGAAAAGTAAGCAACCATTGTCTTGCGCAATATCATTTTCCTTAAGAATGCAATGGGAAAACAGAAGAGTGGAAATGGGTTATATCTATTACCAAACAATAATTACAATACGAAATCTGAGCTTCTCCTAGTGTATAGAATAATTAAATCACTTACAGGTATGCCACTTGGGCGACAGGACCGATGACCACCAATATTTTGACTGGAGCAAACGCAGCCATTTTTAAGGCAACTGCAGAGAGGAAGTACTGTGTAGGAGAATGTAACACTTGTCTTCAACAAAAATGAAAAAGATATCATACAATGAACAAGTAAGTGACAGCACCTTCATGAAACCAAAACTGAAAGTATCAGATTTATCAATAGTAAATATCGACATTTGAGTCAGCATTAAATCTGTTTCTTTGTTTTTTGACAAGAGCAAAAGCAGGATTCCACACTTAAATTCAGCATAGAATCCTGTTCTACTATTTACTATTGATACTTCTGGCATTTTCATCTTTGGTCATGTGATGGTGCTGTTGCTTACCTGTCCATTGTATGGTATATTTCCTATTTTCATTAAAAACTGAGATATTAAATGCTCATGGACAACACTCCCTCTCTGCAGTTGCATTGAAAATGGCTGGATTGAATTATTGGTAGTCGTTGATCCTGTCACCCAGCTGCATATCTGTACGTGTTTTGCATGATAATTAAAATAAGCACAATAAAAAATTGTTGCCACTTTGTTAAAATATGCTTTTAATCAAGATAAAAATATAATGATGATAGTTTACAGCTCACAGCAAAGACATTCATTGAGCCGCAACAGGCACATGAGAAAGACACTTCTAAACACACAATTTAGCTTTCAGCCGCAGCCTTCATCAGAAAAAGACAAATTCATTCAATACAATCACACAAGCATGCTTCATCTCTGGCTGCTGCATTCCAAGTCAGAATACAGCAGCCAGAAATGATGACTGTGAGTCTGTGAAGTGTGACTGTGTTATTGTATGAATGAGAGTGTCTTTTTCTGAAGAAGGCTGTCACCAAAACCTATATTGCATGTGTAAATCTTTTTTATATGGCTGACACAGCTCAACAAACATCTTTGGGGTGAGCTGCAAACCATCCTCATTATATTGTTGAATTCCAATCTGGACAATCCATTTTTAATTAATGTAATGGCTTCTACTTTTTCTAGAGATTGCGTCACTTTGCTGACTGGTCAACAAATTCTCCTGAGTTTCACATTCTCCATGAAGTGCAGAATGGCTTTGTAGACACATTTATTAAATCCAGTCAGTGTAACAAGCGCTTCCTGGACACTACGCTGGATGACAGTGAGACAGTGAGTCTTGACCACTGGCTCATACAGTGGAGTAAATTAGTTAAAACCGCTCAGAGCTTATACGACTTTCCTCTCTGGCTGCAATACTTCGCAAAAATTATTTTTCTTGTAATGAACAGAAGTGGTAAGTTTAAATGAAGTTTATGAAAATCAAATACTTCACGAATGTGTAAACATTTTCAATGTAAATTCTTCTTTGTAGGCTCTGGTATAATTTCAAAGGATGAGCTCAGAATATTCTATTCATCTTTTCTGGGGTTTGAAAAAAACGTTATTGATGAATTCATTGACTTGGCATATGACAATCTCACCTCGGTAAGTGGTAACAAACAGAAATTGTATATGTATTTAATGATAAATTACTTTAAATATTACATTATAGGGCAACACTGCTAGACTTCCTTCAAAGAAAGGTAATAAAAGAATGGAGAAATTCTTAAGATAAGACACATTTTTCACATAAACAGATGGTCTTCATGTAAAACACAGAAATTAAAAATGTCTCTAAAGCTTTATAAAGTACAAGGTCTTACAGTTGCTGAAGTTTTCATTCAGGTATAGGAATTTGTGCTCTTTATTAGTACTGTTTTGGGTTACAGTGCATTAGTAATTAATTGAACCAGAGAGGCCAAAAAGGGACAAATACCACTTAACCCTTCTTTCAGGTAATAAATAAAACTTCATACCAATCAAACTGAAAGCTGGATGAAGAAACACACCAGATGTATTTCGCAGCATTGGCCGTTAATGTTTTATTTAAAAAAAAAAAAAAAAAAAAAAAAAGGAAAAAAAAAAGGAAAAAACACAGATCGATTTCATTCGCTTACTGATCATATTCTGTGTCCTTCAAACAAGCATATGAATCTTATTCACTGGAACAACAATAGCAATAATCCACTAGCAGTTTGTTTTCCAAATCTTTATTTCAGCTGTAATATGTTTTCAGAGTTCGTAGAAACTTTCCCTTCTCAGGCCGTATTTATAGCCCACGGTTGCTCTGCAGTAGAGGAATCAAGGCGGGTTGGCAGTGCACTGTGTCTCATAAGACAGTGTGGGCCCTGTTTATAGGTGCAGCGGCGGCGGCGGTCCGTCCATTCTTATGCTGCGGTGTCAAACTACCAGTGGCTGCACTTCCAAACTGCTTACATGACAGCTAATGGAGCTGCACAGTGTGCCATATGTCTGGCTGACAGGTGGGAACAGGGTGCTCAAGGTCACTGCGCCTGAAACACCTGACGTGTGAGTGATGAGCGGAGCCTCTGCAAAATCACAGCGGTTGCTCCGCTGCGACGGCACCACTGTTTATAAATGCAGCCTTAGTCTCAACATTTAATGAGGATAATACACACACAATTTTTTCATTTTTAATTACAAGATTTTACTGCTTTCTAGTAAGAGATTTTGGAACCAGGTTTTAAACTAAAATATATATCCAGAGTCAGATACAGACTCAAACCGTAACAGATTGGTTACAAACTGTACATTAAAACTGAAGAAACTGCAAAAAGATACAAAAGTAAGTAGATGCAATCTGGACAAATTGAAGGAGCATGAGTTGGTTGAGTATTTCAGAGTGAGTATTAAGCAACAACTGACTTAACCATACAAAATAATACAGCAGAAGAAGAATGGAAGCTTTGAGATACGAAATAGTAAGGACCACAGAGGAACAAATAGATAGAAAGACAAGTCCTAGTCGATGAATGACGCAGGAGATACTGAACTACATTGGTGAAATGAGAAGATATAAAAGAACAGCAAATGTAACTAACAAAAGGGAGTATGGGTTATTAAAAATGAGATTGATAGGAAATGCTAATTGGCTAAGCAGGAGTACATTTAGGGTCAAGATAGATACCACCTACAGGAAATTAACAGATGTTTGGAAAAACAGCTACTGTACAAATATCAAGAACTCAAATGGAAAACCAGTACTAAACAAGGAAGGGGAAGCTGAAGGATATAAGACTGGTATAGAAAGACTATACAAGGGAAATGAACTTGAAGGCATAGTTGAAGAAAGGAGTTAAGTGAAAATGAGACACTAACAGTGCCTACTTTCTGACATCTCTGCATATAAACCATATAACAATGATCACATCACAAAACATGACAACTCATTTCATTTATTTCTTCACATCAGTAACCCTCTCTATTCCTTTTACCCACTCTCCAAACTCCCCAGTCCCCCTACTTGTCTTCCCATTTTGGATAAGGTTACAATACTGGAACAGAAGGAACTTCTGCCTTTGTTGACCAACACCTCCAACCTATTGTCTGTAACCTCCCATTCTACATTCAAGACACTGTTCTCTCCCTTCACTGACTTTCCATAGATCTTGTTCTATAACCATCAGGTTTCTCCTTGTACAACATCCCCTATGCCCTTGGCATTGTAAATATGGAACAATACCTGTCCCAAAGTCCTCCTCATGATAAGCCTACAACCTTGCCAACCACTCACAATTACTTTACTTTTGAAGGCCAGCATTATTTATGGACCACGTAGAAAAAAATATTCTTACCCAAACAACATCTGAAACCTTTTCTCTGATCCAGATTCACTGACAACATTTTCATGATCTGGTCTCATGACAAGAACATCATTCACTCTTCCCTTCATACACTTAATGTCTATTCCAAAATATGCTTCACCCAATGCTTCTAACTCTTCAAGTCTCTTTTCTAGATTCAATTTGTTCTTCTCAGATGCCTCCATAAATATGTCTGTCCATTTGAAGCAAACAACCAACAAGAAGAGCTCCATTTTAACAGCTGTTCAGCCCTTTCAATCCTGCCATCGCAATGCAAAGTACGAGTTGTTACAATATGCCAATAACCTTCTTGACACCAACAAACCTTCTAACCAGCCATTGACCAGCAATTCTCAGATCACCCAGAATCACCCTAACATGGATCTGCCTCTAATGATCTGACTGTTGGCGAGACATTAAACCGTAAATTTGCTTCCTTAGTCCTGACATGGAGAATCTCAGCCATATCTCCCACAAAGACTTTGATTACCTCTCGTTAGACCCTGATTGAGATATATCCCACCCAAAATCCTAACACATCCCCAAAAATAGTGTGCTGCTACCCACCCAACAACAGAATACATTTGTCCATCCCTATTCCAGTCCTACCCCAAATGACCCCTAGGTCATTCCCTTGTGGTTGGCCCAGCCCCTACCATCGCCCACCACAGTCCAATCACAAGCATTTCCAACTCTAAAAAAACCAAGGCCACAGGTGAAAGCAGCCATGTTATATATCAGCTATGCTGTAAATACTGTGCAGCATTCTGTGTATGCACAACAAGTCTTCAACTGTCTACTTTCATGAATTACTACTGCAAAAATGTGGCAAAGCCCTAACTTGACCATCTGCTACGCATAATACAAATAACTTCAACAGCTGTGTCACTATGCAGGCCATTTGGAGACAACCTTCCAGCACAACTTACTCTCAAATCTGTACATGGGAATTCCCTCTGATATATCCTACACTCTCACAATCCCCTGGCCTAAATATCTCCTAATCTGTTTCTACTGCATCTGCCTCAGCTTTTCTGTTCTCTTATCTCACCTCCATGTCCAGATCAGGCACCGCCTTATTACACTGTCCCTTCCATCAAGGCTTCCCCCTTTTCTTCATCCTCACCTTAATGTGCTTCTGCTCTTCCTCCCCATTTCATCTTCCCCTCCCCCCCTTTCCTTTCTCTTTTCCCCTATTTTTCTCCTATTCTTTTCTTTCCTTCTGTCCCCTTCTCATTCTTCACCCCTCACCCAACTGTTTGCTCTTCCCCCCCAATACATTTTTCATCTTGTTACATGTCCACAAAGTGATCTGCCCAATGGTCTTACTCCACCCAGCCCCCTCACCCCACCCCTTGCATTCTTCCCTATCCATCTCCATCTCCATCAGTTCAGGCAGTCAGTCTCAATAATTAAGTATCAATAATTAGTCTTATGATGACAGACGTGTACATCTGAGTGTCTATGTAATATTGTATGTGTATCTGTGTGCTACTAAGAGAATAAGTTTAAAAAAAAAGTCTAGCCAATTGTTTCTTGTTATGTGTTGCTGTGCTCCACATATTAATCCACTTTAGGTGGATGGTTGCAAGATGATCTGTGAATATTTCACATTCAGCATCCTACAGCAGGGCTGACCACAGAATGCCAAATGGCATTTCAGCTAGCTGGGCAGTTTCATGGGCAGGCCAGTTGATGCTCAGTCTATCTCAGAACTTATCAGAAGTACTCACTTCAGCATGATATTACATGTTGCAGTGTGGTGTAGCTCTGTTTTTCGTGGCTGGAGATGGGATATTTTTTCAGAGTGACAGTGCCTATTTCTCTAAGCTTTCTGATGTCCCAGACAATCTGCAGAAGTGACCGATAGATTTGCAGTGTAGTTCCCAATTGAAACAAAACTTCTATTGCATTAAAGCTATTCAGAGTTCTACAAACGATTTCATCAAAAAGAGTTTCCATGTGTACACACTAGGCTGCAACAGTTAAATCCATGTTTGGCTGGATTTACATGTGGAACAGACTTTTTCAGTAATGAAAGAAAATAAGTCATGATTACATGGCAGCCAGAATGATGACATTCTGACAAACTGCCTTCAACTGTCAGTGTAACAACAGTTTGTGTGTTGTTGTTGTTGTTGTTTTTAAAAACTGGACAGCAGATATCATAGCTGGCTGATCACAAAGATAATACACGATGAGCGAGCCATACTGCACACACTAAAAACACCTAGGCATTTTGCGTAAGCATGAATAAAACGTGGGTCAACCACGTATGTCCTGTGTGGAAGCGGCAGAGGACAACTGATTCATGATGTATGGGATGCAGTGAAGATTTCCACAGTACCACGGATGGCTTGACCACGTGAAGCTTATTCTCTGCATCCGTGGTAGGCCATTCAGTGCTCCAAACCTCACATACCTTCTGGTGCAAAGGCAACTTGAGGACCAGAGGTGGAGCTGTAGTGGTATGTTTGGCCAACCGATCAACATGTTCATTCCCCGGTATGCCACTGTGGCTAGGGGTTCACCGAAAGACCACAGAACGGGCAGATTTGTCAAGAGAGAAAACAGTGTCTTAAATGGACCACACTAATGGGTTGTGAGGGAAGCACTGGTCGACTGCCTGCAAGCCACTCAGGAAGTCACTACCGATGACAAATAAGCCCCTGGGGCAGGCTCGGAGACATTCTAGAGCCTTTATCGACCAGCTCTGCAGTAAAGACACTACTTTCACAGGGGTAATGAATGCTGTTCTACACAGTCACCATGGAGACATGCATACCCAGCACAACCATCTGCATAAATGGCTTCGACACCACGGAATGAATCAAGGAGTTGCAGGAACTGGCGGTGGAGTTGTGTTGGAGAAACTGAGTCCTTCGACGCACAGGACAGATCCACACAAAGCTGCAAATGAGTGAAGAACCAAGGAGGTGTTTGAAAGGAATATTGGAAAGTGGCAGGGAGATGATGGGATTCAAGGGATAAAAGGAGAGAATGAACATGAACTGAAATCGGGTAACCCGATCTGGGCCATCACGGAGGGATAGGAAGTGCACTGTCTGGAAAAAGGAGCCAGTGGTTCAGGTGGTGTGGCGCGGCCTGAACATGGGCAACATACGAAGTTAGCAGGTGTTGCCAGTGGAACCGCAGGGAAAG
Organism: Locusta migratoria; assembly: GCA_026315105.1. NCBI lineage: Eukaryota > Metazoa > Arthropoda > Insecta > Orthoptera > Acrididae > Locusta > Locusta migratoria. Next base: position 795,060,268 of record CM048744.1, on the reverse strand, counting down.
GACCCCAGCTTCAACTAGGAGGCTTGTCACAGGGCTCGTGCGAAAATCCCCCATCACCAAATGGACACCACAGTGTATGACTGGGTCCAATGCCTGCAGTGCTGAAGGCATGGCCGAATCATAAACTTTGCATCCGTAATTGATGCGCGACTGAATGAGGGCCTGAGAGAGTCGCATGAGTGTTGGGCATGCAGCTCCCGAAACAGTGTGTCTGAGACAGCACAGGATGTTGAAGTGCCTCCAATAATTATGTTTGAGCTGGCGGAAGTGTGGCACCCAAGTGAGGTGGTTGTCTAACAACATACCTATAAAAGGGTGCGTCTCTGCGACATGCAGCAGGTAATCAGCCAAATACAGTTCGGGTTTTGGGTGTGCCGCCCGCCATTGACAGAAATGCATTATCTGGGTTTTTGAGGCAGAAAACAGAAAACTGAAAACCGTGGGCAAACGCCCATGACTGTGCCTTTCAAATTGCTAGCTGCAACTGTCGTTCAGCAACACCAATGTTGGTGGAGCTATAATACATGCAGAAGTCATCGGTATTCAAGGAGGTTGAAACCAATGACCCCACAGCCACTGCAAGACCATTAATTGCAACTAAAAATAGAGGGACACTAAGAACAGAACCCTGTGGGAAATTGTTTTCTTGATAATGAGGTGAGCTGACGCAAGTACCAACACAAACATGAAAAAAAATGCAGCACGAGAAAGTTCTGTATGAATACAGGAAGTAGACCCTGTAAGCCCCAGGATGGCCAACTCCAGAAACATGAGATTTTTGATAGCAGAGTGGCCCTGACAGAACCCACCTTCTGTGGGGCCAAGAGTCCTCGGTCCTTGAGGATCCACATAAGCCTCCGACTCACCATCCCTTCGAGAAGCTTGCATGGAACGTTGGTGAGGCTAATTGGTCAGTAACTATCAGCCACTTGCAGATCCTGCCATTGAGATGGGAAAACACCCTCAACCCAGAGACAATTGCTGGTGCTTAGAGTACACTGATGGATAATGGATGAACTGACTGTGAATTCGATCGGGTCCAGGGGAGGTGTCAGGGCCAGCAGCAAAGGCACTTTCAAACTCCCACTTATTAAAAAGGATGTTATACATTTCCCGGCATTGCGTTCAGAAAGATATTTGGTGGCTCTCCATTTATTCCTTAAGGGTGCAGAAATCAACCCCATAAGCAGCAGTTGCTGAGCTGCAAGCATAATGGTCTGCCAAGTGCTCAGCTATGGCGACAGGGTCATTGCAGGTTGTACCCTGAATGGTGAGGCACGGGATTCCCACCGGTGGGCGGTGCCTGAAGAGGTGTTGAACTTGCGGGCACACCCGTGAAGGAGAAGCACGGGAACCAATGGAGACAACATGCTTCTCCCAGGAGTCCCTCTTTCTTTGTTGGATCAGTTGCCAGGCCCGTGCCCAGAGACACTTGAAGGCAATAATATGTTCTACAGAAGGGTGGTGGTGGTGGCGCTGCAGTGCTCTCCCCCATCCCAGATGGCTTCAGCAATCTCCGGTATCCACCAGGGCAGCGACTTGTAGTGGAGCGAGCCAGGTGTGGTGGAGACAGTTTTTTCAGCTGCAGAAACAATGGACTCTGTGACATGCTGAACAGTGGCATCAACATCAACTGGAGGGGGAGAGGAAATCACAGCAGCTGGGGAATAAGCTGGCCAGTCAGCCCTATGGAGGAACCAGAGAGACAGACGGTCAGCAGGTGAACACTGTGGGAGCAGCAGGAAGAGAGGAAAATGGTCACTGCCACACAGGACGTCATGTACCCTCCAAGTGAGATGTGGAAGAAGGCTTGCGCTGCAGACAGACAAGTAGATGGCGAAATACATCCCATGCGCTATGCTGAAATGCATAGCAGCCCTGGTGTTGAGGAGGTATATGTTCTGCTGCGTCAGTGGAGTCTCAACATCTCTACCCCAGACTGTGGTCTGTGTGCCACCCCAAAATGTGTGGTGGGCATTGAAATCCCCCAAAAGAAGGAAGGGTGATGGAAGTTGGGCGACCAGGCAGTGAGGTCTACAGGAAAGACATCATCGTCTGGTGGAAGGTATACAGAATGTACAGTGAAATCTTGCAATACCCAGAGCCTAACCGTGACTGCCTCTAGAGGTGTTTGAAGACTCATGGTAGCACTTGGGACAGAGGCTAGGATGTAAATGCAAACTCCACCAGAAACTCTGCCATAGGCAGAACGATTTTTAAAATAGCCCCTATAGCCAAGAAGGGCAGGGGTCTTCCCGACAGGAAACCAAGTTTCCTGTAGGGCTAAACAGAGCACTGGGAAGTGGCACAGTAACTGTTGCAGCTCAGCCCCCCAGGGGGCCCACAGTTCTTTTGTGGGTACATGTGTGGCGCGCACGGGGCCCCGAGCCGGAGCAGCCCTTCTTCTGCCCCAGGCTGCTTCACTGTCCCTCCCGGTTTATGCCTTCGCCCGGAGACGGGCATATTTCGTGAGCTACGGTGGTTCTTGTTGTGGTTTTTCTTCCTTTGTTCCTTCCTTTCTTACCCTTTGTTTTCTGTCTTTCTCTCCTTGTACTCTCCTAGCCTTCTTCTCCTCATTAGTCTCCGCCTCGGCGTTTGAGACACTTCTTTCCTTCTTCCTCTTCACTTTCTCTGTTCTTCTTCTTTCCTCCCTGTGCGTGTCTGAAGGCCGACCCACGCATTATCATGCGTAGCAGGTGACGGGGTAACGCGTAATTCCCCGCCCCGGGTAGACAAGTAGGGCACGTACGTACCCCCTGGTAAAGGCCAGGCCCAGGGAGGGGTGATTACCCGAGCTGGTACCTTCCGAACGTGCCGATTGGTCCCTCCGTCAGTTCTCGGGAGGTGTGACCTGAGGTGTGAACAATCACCTAAGGCGGGTAAGCCCTCGGAGAGGGCCCCCACTAGGAAGGAGCGCGCCATCGGAGACGCTGGTAATCACGGGGGACACTTCCGCGATGACTTCCTTATCTTCTTTCGTGACGTTGACCCATAAACGTAAGTTAGACTCGCCTCAGCCTAAAAAGACTCTGCCTAATGTACCTAAATTTCTGGTTGTCTCTCGCACCGACGGAAAGGATTTCAATTCTGTCAATCCTTTCGTTATACAGAAAGGTGTAGATTCAATTGCTGGCCCTGTTAAAACCTGTTCACGTCAGCGCAATGGCACATTGTTGCTGGAAGTGGAAAGTGCCTTCCAAGCCCAAAAACTGATACGTACTACGTTGTTGCACACGTTTCCAGTTAAGGTAGAAGCGCACCGCACACTCAACTCGTCACGGGGGGTAGTTTTTACGAGATCCCTTGATGGGTTGTCTGATGAAGACATCCAATCGTATATGTCCGATCAGGGTCTGACAGCCGTCCACAGGGTGATGAAAAAGGTCGATAACCAATTGACACCGACTCGTACTGTGTTTTTGACGTTCGACAGAGTTGATCTCCCGTCGAAGGTCAAAGCAGGGTATGAAGTCATCTCCGTCCGACCTTATGTGCCTAACCCAACGCGCTGTTTTCAATGCCACAGGTACAACCATACCCGTGAACATTGCCCAAATGCAGCAAAGTGTGTCACTTGTGGTAGGGACGCCCATGAGGGGGATTGCCCACCTCCGTCCCCTCACTGCCTAAACTGCAACGGTGACCATGCGGCTTCCTCTCGCGACTGCCCTGTCTACAAGGATGAGAAGGTAATCCAGCAAATTCGGGTTACGGAGAAGGTATCAACATCTGCCGCTCGTAAGTTGTTGGCGAGTCGAAAGCCCACTGTCCTCCCAGCGGGTACATACAGTAAGGTACTCACCTCAACTCGACCTACCAAGGATTCCAGTACCTAGACATGTGACTTCACTTTCGCTGACACAGTTGTGCGATCCGCCAGCCCGAAGATTGCCCGTTCCACGTCCCCGCTTCCTCCTGCTGCTTCTAGGGTACAGTCTTCGTCAAACTCTAGTAAACCGCGAGCACTTAAACAAGATGCCCGGACCTTGAAAAAGGAACCCGTCCGTGAGGATTTTCTGCGTTCTCAGGCTTCCCAACCGTCAAATGCCTCTTCCCGCCGTCACTCTTCCAGAAGAGCTGATAAGAAAAAGAGTTCCTCTCCTTCCCCGCCGAGGCGTGACCCATCCGTCACGCCGTCCAACAGTTGCCGGCCTCGGCCGTCTTCTGTTTCACCGGGTCGCACCGTCTGCCGGGCACCCGGTCCTCTACCGGCGGCGGAAACTGCCCCTCCTGATCAACTCAGGGAGGTGGCAGGCGCGTCGGTCGAACCTATGGACCACGACCCTTTGCCCCTGGATAGCGATAGCAGTGCTCCCTCGACATCGGGTCCTCAGCGGCCGTCGAGGTGACCCCGCTTGCTAGTTGGTTTTTATCCTTATTTCTTCTCTCATTTTTATCATGGCGCTCCTTCAATGGAATATTCGCGGCATTCGTTCTAATCGGGAGGAGTTAAAACTACTCCTTCGATTGCACTGCCCGCTTCTAGTCTGCCTCCAGGAAACTAAGTTGCGTCCACGTGATCGTGCAGACTTTCCACACTACACCTCTGTGCGGTTCGACCTGCCACCCGTGGAAGGTGTCCCAGCCCATGGAGGGGTTCTGATGCTCCTTCGAGACGATGTCTATTTCCATCCCATTTCATTGCATACTCACCTACAGGCAGTTGCCGTCTGCATCACCCTATCCACATTTACCTTTTCCCTCTGTAATATTTATTCGCCATCGTCATCTGCCCTTACTAGGGCAGATGTGCTACACCTTGTTGATCAGCTCCCTTCACCCTTCGTGTTGGTAGGCGACTTCAATGCCCACCACCCCCTATGGGGCTCTCCGGCACCTTGTCCGAGAGGCTCCCTTTTGGTGGACCTTCTCCAACACCTCGATCTTGTCTGCATCAATACTGGTGCACCAACCTTCCTTTCTGACACAACACACACTTACTCCCATATAGACCTCGCAATATGCACTCCTCAGCTTGCCGGTCGGTTTGAGTGGTATGCACTTTCTGACACGTACTCGAGTGACCATTTTCCTTGTATCATCCACTTCCTGCATCATTCCCCATCTCCTCGTCCCACCAGTTGGAACATTTCTAAAGCCGACTGGGGGCTTTATTCTACCATGGCTGTTTTTCACGATCGGGATTTTCCCACCTGTGACAGTCAGGTCGACTACCTCACAGAGGTTATTCTCACAGCTGCCGAACGTTCCATACCTCGTACTTCCTCTCCTCCACGTCGTATCCAGGTCCCTTGGTGGACTGCAGCCTGCCGCGACGCGCTTAGAGCCCGGCGCCGTGCTTTACGCACCTTCCGCCGCCACCCGACTTTGGAGAATTGCATACATTATAAACGTATGAGAGCGCAATGTCGTCGTATCATGAACGACAGCAAGAAAGCTTGCTGGACTGCTTTTACTAGTTCTTTTAACCGTTTTACTCCCTCAACGTTTGTTTGGCGTAGCCTACGCCGTCTATCCGGCATCAAGGTCCACTCGCCGATTCCTGGCCTGACCGTGGAGAATGCAGTCCTCGTGGACCCCTATGACGTTTCCAACGCATTGGGCCGTTTCTTTGCGGAGGTTTCTAGCTCTGCCCATTACCACCCTGCCTTTCTCCCTTGCAAACAGGTAGAGGAGGCCCGGCCGCCTTCTTTCCACTCTTCTAATCGTGAAAATTATAACGTCGCCTTCACCATGCAGGAGCTAGACCGTGCTCTCGCCCTGTCCCGATCTTCTGCTCCCGGGCCCAATTCCATTCACATTGAAATGCTGAAGAACCTCTCTCCTGCGGGCAAGTGCTTTCTTCTCAATACCTACAATCGCATATGGACTGAAGGTCATGTTCCCACAAGTTGGCGTGAAGCCACTGTTGTCCCCATCCCCAAACCAGGGAAGGACAAACATCTTCCTTCCAGTTATCGTCCTATTTCTCTGACGAGCTGTGTCTGTAAGGTGATGGAACGCATGGGTAACGCTCGGTTGGTCTGGCTCCTCGAATCTCGCCGCCTCCTGACTAATATCCAATGCGGTTTTCGTCGACACCGCTCTGCTGCTGATCACCTCGTTACATTGTCGACCTTCATTATGAACAACTTTCTAAGGAAGCGTCAAACAGTAGCAGTGTTCTTCGACTTGGAGAAGGCATACGATACCTGTTGGAGAGCGGGCATTCTCCGCACATTGCACACATGGGGCCTTCGGGGCCGCCTCCCTCTTTTCATTCAAGAGTTTTTGGCGGATCGCAAGTTCCGGGTACGGGTGGGTTCTGTTCTGTCAGATACCTATTGCCAGGAGAATGGGGTACCACAGGGCTCCGTCTTGAGTGTGGCGCTCTTTGCCATTGCAATCAATCCGATCGTGGATTGCCTTTCAGCCGACGTCTCCGGATCTCTTTTAGTTGACGATTTCGCAATCTATTGTAGCGCCCAGCGGACGTGCCTCTTGGAGCGTTCTCTTCAACGCTGTCTTGACCGTCTATATTCCTGGAGCATCGCAAACGGCTTCCGATTCTCCACTGAGAAAACTGTGTGTATAAACTTCTGGAGATACAAGGAATTTCTTCCACCCTCTCTACATCTCGGCCCTGTTGCTCTCCCTTTCGTGGAAACTACGAAATTCTTGGGACTCATGTTGGATCGTAAACTTTGCTGGTCCACGCACGTGTCCTACCTGGCTGCCCGTTGTGCCCGATCCCTTAACGTCCTTCGTGTCCTCAGTGGCACGTCATGGGGAGCGGACCGTACCGTCCTGCTTCACCTTTACCAGGCCATTGTTCAGTCGAAGCTCGACTACGGAAGCCTTGTATACTCCTCTGCACGGCCGTCGATTCTCCGCCGTCTCAACTCTATCCACCATCGTGGATTACGTCTGGCGACCGGTGCATTTTATACTAGCCCTGTTGAAAGTCTGTATGCCGAGGCTGCTGTATTACCCTTGACCACTCGGCGTGACGTACTTTTGTCTCGGTACGCATGCCGCCTGCGGTCGATGCCCAACCATCCATCTTACCGATTATTTTTTGACGACTCACTCGATCGCCAATATCAGTTGTCTGCGATTGCCTTGCTTCCACCTGGAGTTCGGTTTCGCCGCCTGCTACAGCGGTTCGATTTTACCCTTTCTTCCACCTTTCGGTTGAGCGAAAGCCCATTGCCACCGTGGCATACGGCCCCGGTTCACACTCACCTCGAACTTAGTTCGCTCCCCAAGGAGAGCACTCCGGATTTGGTATACCGCTCGAGGCTTGTCGAACTCCGTTCGCGGTTCGATAACGCCATATTTATTTACACTGATGGTTCCAAGAGCACTGCCGGTGTCGGATCTGCCTTCGTCGTCGAGGACAACCGTTTCCAATACAAGCTCCCTGACCGGTGCTCGAACTTCACGACTGAGCTTTTTGCCCTCCACCAGGCCGTTTTGTACACCTGCCGCCACCGCCAACCTTTCTATGCCATCTGCTCGGACTCCCTTAGTGCCCTGCAGAGTCTTAAGGACCCTTTGTCGCACCATCCTCTCGTGTATCGGATCCAACGCTCCCTCCAGTTGCTAGCAGATGACAGCTGTCACGTTTCTTTCCTGTGGGTCCCTGGCCACGTAGGTGTGCCCGGGAATGAGACGGCCGACATAGCGGCCAAGGCCGCAGCTCTTTTACCTCGCGTGGCTACCTTTTGCGTCCCATCTGACGATGTTCAACGGGCTCTCCGCCGGAGTATCGTGTCGCAATGGCACAGTGCGTGGTTTTCAATGTCCAACAACAAATTGCGAACTGTAAAACCGATCCCGACCGCTTGGAGGACCTCCTCACGCCCCTCTCGGCGGGAGGAGGTCATCCTGGCCCGGTTGCGGATCGGTCACTGCCGTTTCAGCCACCGTCACTTGCTGTCCGCCGACCCTGCACCGCTGTGCTCCTGCGGTGAACTGCTGACCGTGCGACATGTTTTACTGTCTTGCGTACTTTTTAATCATCTCCGTGTAGCCGTTCACCTTCCGTCTACTCTGGAGGAAATTTTAGCTGATGACACACGAGCAGCTGCTAGAGTTTTGCATTTTATCAACTTGGCCAACTTATCCAAGGATATTTAACCCTTTTAATTGTCTTTTATCTTTCGTTTTTAGCCTCTTCTGGATGTTCTGACAGTCCCCATTTTTTTGAGGCCATAGCAAATCAATGTTTTTGACTGGGCGCTAATGACCATAGAAGTTGTGCGCCCTAAAACCACAAAAAAAAAAAAAAATGTTGCAGCTCAGCCAGTTGGTGGAAAAACTGCCGCAATTCCACTACAGATTTCCTTCTCACTGAGCCGAGTAGCCATAATGTGAGGCAAAAGCAGCTTATTCTGGAGGGACACCTGCTGCCTTCTCCTCAGAATCTGCAGGATCGAGGACCATGGTCTCTGGTGATCCAATTATGACAAGATCCTTGGGGGACGTGACAATCTTGACCTCATCTTCTGAAGCAAAAGATGAGGGTAGCTGTGGCGTCGCAGATACCAGAAATTCCTTCTGTTTCTGCTTCTTGGGTTTCCTTGCCTCTCACTGCCTTTTGGTTTGATGGGCTGGGAGGGCTTCATTGAACGTGGTTTCAGGTCCCGATGCAGATCAGGAAGCCCTACGTTCGGGAGCAAGGGGATCCTTGAGTTTCAGGCTGGGATCCTCTGGACCACTCTTAGAAGCCTTGGAAGGTAGCTTCCATAGGGACCCCTTCATGGCGAGAGGAGCTATGGAAGCCTGCTGCATGTCCAGCTGGATGGTGGGGACTGATGCCCCCAATGGTGGGGTGAAGTTGCCCCTACAGGTGGTGTTTGGGTGACAACTTGGGAATGGGAGCCCCCGGCTGTCAAGGGGGCAGTGGATGGTTGATGGCCCTTATTGCCCACAGATGGATGGAGCACTGATGATGCCATCATTTCTAAGGTAACTGGTGTTGAAGTTACTGTGACAAAAGATGTTGCCATACAAACACGATGGAGCCGCTCATATTTCTTCTGCACCTCAGTGTAAGTAAGCCGGTCCAGAGTCTTTATCTTCCATTCCTGATAGAAAATAGTACAAGTTGGCGAGCATGGCAGATGGTGTTGCCCACAATTCAAACAAAGGGGAGGCAAAGTACAGGGGTTGTCCGGATGTATTGGACGTCCACATTCCCTGCAGGTTGGGCTGGAAGTACATCGGAATAACGTGCCCGAACTTCCAGCACCTGAAACACCACATAGGGGAGAGACAATGGTTTTACGTCACACCGGTATATCATTACATTGACCTTCTCAGGCAGTGTATTGCCTTCAAAGGCGAGAATGAAAGCACCGGTGACAACTGGCAGCCCTGTTATATTTTGGCCCCTATGCACATGCCGGACAAAGTGAACACTTTGGCATTGCAGGTTTGCTTGCAACTCATCATTGGCTTGGGACAGGAGATTGCGGTGATATATCAGACCCTGGACCATGTTGAGCGTCTTGTGGGGTGTGATATTCACAGGAACATCACCTAGCTTGTCGCAGGCAGGTAATGCCTTTGATTGTGCCGAGGATGCCCTTTCTATCAAAACAGCCCCACTTATCTTTGATAAAGACGCTACTTGCCAAACCTACCTTCAAGCTGTTCAACAAAGAATTGCAGCTTGGTCAACTGGAACGATTCTCCATCACTACAGGCACAGACAAGGTACTGGGGCAAGTACAGCTCTGATCGATTGGCCAGGGCTGGGAACTATTTAGGGTCGTATGATGTAGCATTGAAATCAGTCTTCCCCCACTTACAGACGCCAATTTTGCATCTGGAAATGCTACTATTTGCTCGTTTCATTTTTGTCTCAAGAGCAGCTAAGAAACTATATGTCCACCCAGCTAGAGCCCCGCTTGTGTGGGTAAGCCTTATACAACTGAGGTGCAGCAGGTTCCTCAGAGGTTGCTCGCTAATGACTGTTCAACCTCAACAGCCATGCATCTCCTCAGTACGTAGCACACCTTTAGATTGAGGGGTCTTTTATAGAGGTTTGTACCATCCTCATAACCCAGGCGATGAAGCCAAGATCCCCAGGCTCTGAAACGTACAATGTTCCACCGTTGCGTCAAACAATAGTCGATGAAGCACGCACAGAGCTTACAGTGTGGCGGACTGTTGGCAAGACACAGTGCACAGCTCGGGACCCTAGGTTTGCCAAGCCCATACACAGCAAATTAATGCTGAGCCCCTGAGGGCCAACAGTTTGTACCATATATAAATTTTAGCATCACTTCATTGATAAAAAAAGTAATTAATTATTTTGTTTGTGTGTGATGTATTTTGTTGAGAACTGTAGTCACAACACTATTAGTAGAGAAGTGCTAGGACAGAGGACGATGGTTAAGGTTTAACATCCTGTCAACATAACGGTCACTACAGACAGTTTTTTAATTAATTTATTTATTTATTCATTCACAAGAAGTTTTGATAATTTATTCCATCAAAAATGAAATATTCAAATGTAAGTCTATTTGACCAAACTGCTATTGTCATCAGTCCCTAGACTTAAAAGTTATTCAAACTAACATACACTGAAATGTAAGACTATTACATTGAACTAAGTTACATGGCTTGCACAATATTACTGATATAATGCAGTTGAAAAACCAACATAATTCTATTAGTCTTTTTTTCTTTCTTTTATTCCGGCTGTCAGTAATGGTACAATCTTGCAAGATTTACAGCTGCTAATAAGACATTACATGAAACCTAGTCACATGCAGCCTAGTGTGGTGTTTTATAAATGACGGTTCTGTCATTTAATTGGTGACTCTGCACTTTATTCCTCCAACTTTCCCACTCAAATAGCAGAGTGGCCAACAGGCCACCTGCATGTTAAAATGTTTTACTATATTTTTCAGTAATTACAGTTCCTTTGTACCACTTCCAAACGAGATACTCATCTTTTCAACATTCCGATGTATGGGTGTTCTGCTCGCTGCAACATTATTCTCCTGGGGCGTTGTGGTAGAAATAAATACTCGTAGGTACAATTTTTCACTTCTTCTTTAATTTGAATCAAACTTCTTCTCCACCAAAACATAACAAATTCAAAACAATGCAAGAGAACTTAGTCGACAGTACTTCCATTTAAAAACACAGAGCGACATAGATTCCAGAGCACTTGACAAACGACTGAAACTCGAACTCCCTCACACAAGGCGGTGAGGCAAATATATAACATCGACAATAATGACGTTACATTATCCATTGTTCATAACAATTGAATATAGTAATTTACAATTAACAAACACAACAGTAAGACATTTCATGTACACAAAAATAACCGTAATATAAAATGAAAACTATACATACAATAATTTTAGATCGCACCTATCTTTTTAAGTTTTAATCACGCTACTTTTTGTTTGACAACAAACCAAAGTGTTAAATGGCAATTAGTTAACAACTACATCATACATGTTCCTAACATATATTGAGCTATCAATTATCTTGGCAATTCTCAAAATAAGTTCAAAATCTCATGTCAGACAATATATATAAAGAATTACAATATTCAGATTTCTACTATTAAATTAATTAATATAATTAGCTGGTCAATACAACTTGTTTATGAGCCTATACAATGCTACTTATTTTCATTTCTTTATGTTTTACAAAAGTTTTTACCCTTTGTCTGTCTATTTATTGAAATAATGTACAATGATAAAAGTATTGTTTATAGAAGTGTCTGGAAACATCTTATACAAATCTCTTAATTAATGAAATCTATCACTTGTTTTGATCACAGTATCACCAAGACACTGTCCTACACTGATTCCTAGGCTGGCTATTTTGTTTGTAACTTCACGCGCAACATACATCACTAATGAACCACATGATTCCGGATCTGACGCAGACGGTATCGTACGATAACATTGAGATGAGGGGGCCGGCAGTATCATCACAACATCTACTATATTTTCTGACCACCCTTGCCCTATAGTGTGGTCACAATGTGGGTTGTTAAGACTATTCAACAGACAAAACCTTACCCTAACAATGGAAAGTTCCCTCCAAACAATTCACTCTGTAACCACATTTTCATTGTGCAACTTCCACCACCTGGACATATTTTCTCTGCTATGGCAATCCCTCCAGTCAATCCTCATATATTATATCTTCTGTCGTCCTCCTACTTGTTCCATCTGATAATTGTAAGTTGAATGAGAGAGTTAACAACTTAACGTAGATGTGCACATCTACTGCTCATTGGTCCCTTTGTGTGTTGCATGTTTGTATTTCTTAAGACGATGCACTTTCATTGATTACAGCTTGTTCTCAGAATTAAATACACCTTACTAAAAACAGACATTAACCCTCATCTGCCTTTCGTATATACACTACTGGCCATTAAAAGTGCTACACCAAAAAGAAATGCAGATAATAAATGGGTATTTATTGGACAAATATATTATACAAGAACTAACATGTGATTACATTTTCACGCAATTTGAGTGCACAGATCCTGAGAAATCATTACCCACAACAACCACCTCTGGCCATAATAACGGCCTTGATATGCATGGGCTTTGAGTTAAACAGAGCTTGGATGGCATGTACAAGTACAGGTGCCCATGCAGCTTCATCAAGAGTAGTATCTGGCGTATTGTGATGAGCCCGTTGCTCGGCCACCATTGACCAGACATTTTCAATTGATGAGAGATCTGGAGAATGTGTTGGCCAGGGCAGCAGTCAAACATTTTCCGTATCCAGAAAGGCCTGTAAAGAACCTGCAACATGCGGTCATGCATTATCCTGTTGAAATGTAGGGTTTCGCAGGGATTGAATGAAGGGTAGAGCCATGGGTTGTAACACATCTGAAATGTAATGGCCATTGTTCAAAGTGCTGTCGATGTGAACACGAGGTGACCAAGACGTTTAACCAATGGCACCCCATACCATCACGCTGGGTGATATGCCAGTATGGCTACGACAAATGTGTGTTCACCATGATGTCACCAAACACAGATGCGACCATCATAATACTGTAAGCAGAACCTGGATTCATCCAAAACAGACTTTTGCCATTTGTGCACCCAGGTTCATCATTGTGTACACCATCACAGGTACTCCTGTCTGTGATGCAGTGTCAAGGATAACTGCAGCCATGGTCTCCGAGCTGATAGTCCATGCTACTGCAAACATCAGTGAACTGTTCGTGCAGATAGTGGTTTTCTCGCAAACGTCCCCATCTGTTGACTCAGGGATCAAGACGTGGCTGCACGATCCGTTACAGCTATGCGGATAAAATACCTGTCACCTCGACTGCTAGTGATATGAGGTCATTGGGATCCAGCACGGCGTTTCGTATTGCCCTTCTGAACCCACTGATTCATTATTCTGCTAACAGTCATTCAATTGCGACTAATGCAAGCAGCAATGTCGTGAATACGATAAACCGCAATTGTGATAGGCTACAACCTGACCTTTATCAAAGTTGGAAATGTGATGGTAGCATTTGTCCTCCTTACACGAGGCATCACAGCAACGTTTCACCAGGCAATGCCGGTCAACTGCTGTTTGTGTATGAGAAATCAGTTAGAAACTTACCTCATGTCAGCAGATTGTAGGTGTTGCTACCGGCGCCAACCTGGTGTGAATGCTCTGAAAAGTTAATCATTTGCATATCAAAGCATCTTTGTCCTGTCCATTAAATTTCGCATCTGTAGAACGTCATCTTCGTGGTGTAACAATTTCAACACCCAGGAGTGTAGAAGCAAAGGAAATAAATGTGGCCGAGGGGACTGAGGCGCTTCAGTCACGGTCTGCACGGCCACTAAGGTCGGGGGTTCGAATCCCCCCTTGGGCATGGATATTTGTGCCGTCCTAATTCGTAAGTAGTTCATAAGTAGTTTGTAAGTTTAGGGACTGATGACCCCGTAGTTAAGTCCCATAAGCTTTACAAACATTTGAACATTTTGAAATAAATGTGTGTGTGTGTGTGTGTGTGTGTGTGTGTGTGTGTGTGTGTGTGTGTTCAACAGGTTTTAATTGATTTTTTTGTTTGTTCTTTCAGAATGGTGACTACAAACTGCGCTACTCAACTTACCGTTTGTGTTTCTCGAATTTCCTGTTGGGACGTTTTCCTCACGGTCCTGGCCAGTTCTTATTTGGGACATACGAAGGAGAAACAAAATACTCAGCAATGTTCCCAATTGACTACAGTGCATTGAACAGTCCACCTGAAGCACTTGAACAATACAGTCCGCACAAAAAGAGCAACAGACATTCTGTTATTGTGTGATCCACAATATCAACATTAAAAAGTTAACATATAAAATATCATAGCATACTTCTTTTTTTGTACAGATTTCACAAAAACATTGCCTAAGTGATAGGCACTCTCAGTAAAATTAAATAAACGAATACTGTTGTTGTGTGAGTGCTAAGGCAAAGGGCTGTTGTTACTGAAGTGAATAATCTATTTGTGTTTGGTGTTCCAGAAACCAACAGAATAATTATGTAGACTCAAACTACTTTCAGTATTATAAAAAAATGAAATTTTGTAGTGGCACAAATAAATTTGTAGCTTATTTATTGTTATTGGCTGTACATTCCACAGAAGAGACACACAAATCTGTCGTATCTATCATGCAGGAAACATATCTTGCATGTAACACTCAGGTGTCAAAGTAAACATACATTTCTTCCTACAAGCAATAATAATAGTGCATGACATATCACAAAAGTGCCATCTCTTTATAACATGTAAAAGTACAAGCTATCCTGCCAACTGTATTTAGCTTTCTGCATTGTTACTTAATTGTACATACCAGTATCTCATATACATAAAAAAATTTTGAGCTTGTATTCACTGATATCACACAAGTTTACTAAATTACAAAAACTTTAGTGTAATTATAAGATTTATGCTCATGTTTTCTATAAATTTACTTTTTTCTAGTCACCAGATTATTGCCAGCAAGTAAAATGTAATGTTACACAGTTGTTAAAAGTCACTATTAAAATACTGATATTTTTCTACTGCTTGTTTCAATGGCTAATGATTTGTTTCCTTGATACATTACATGAAACTTTTTTCATACATTGTACTGAATTTATTTTTTTGCAGGTATAGCCTACTGCACTGGCATTGAAAAAAGAAATTATATATATTATGTTAATAATATAACCGGTGTCACATGGATTAACAATCCTATGTGAAGGTCAAAACATTAAATTTACTGATTAAGCTAACCAACAAGCCATGTACACACTAATAGTCAGTTATTTCCATCAATATCAGACATATGGCCCCAAACATTGTCATAATTTGGGATGAATCATTTATTTTAAAACTGAGCATTGTGTAAGTTCTACATCAATATAGATACTTCACAGTCCACCCTAAGGTTCTTGGCAGAGAATTCTCAGTACCCCTACTAGTTACCTGCTTTCCTATTCCACTCCCATATAGAACTAGGGGAAAACGAATGTGTGTATGAATCCGTACAAGTCCAAATCTTATCTTTGTGGTCTGAAAGTGAAATGTAGGTTCACGGCCAAAGAATCGCTCTGCAGTCCACCTTGAATTCTGGTCCTCTAAATTTCTTCAATGGGGTTTCTTGAAAAGAACATTGACATGCCTTCAGCAAGGTCCATTTGAGTTCCTGAAGCATTTCATTAACACTCACACATCGATTAAATCTACTAGTTACAAACCTAGCTGCCCGCCCCTGAACTGCCTCTATATCCTCCTTTAAAATGATCTTTTGGGGATCCAAAACACATGAGCAATACTCAAGACGGGGTCCTACAAGCATTTTACATGCGGTCTGCTTTACAGACGAATCACACCTTCCCAAAATTCTCCCAATAAAGCCAAGTCGACTACTTGCCTTCCCCCAAGACTGCCCTTATGTGCTCATTCCATTTCATATCATTGTGCTGCACTACACGTAGATATTTAATTGACCCAACTCTGTCAAGCAGCATGCTACTAATGCTGTATTCAAAAGGATCCCGATAACACAGGTCCAGAAATCTGCAGCCATGACTGTCACACAGTCGACAAAGTCTTTGACTGAAACTTTCTACTCAACTCCAAATCAAAGGACCCCAAACCACCCTGGGAACAATGCTGCAAATTGAAACCTCTGCTTGTACCCTGCGCACGAGACCAGCTGTGTTCAGCAATTTAGCCAGCCGCCTGTACAATCTGAGGATTTCCTCAGTGCCAACAAGAGCAACAACTTGCAGGCAACTGCACCCCATATGCTCAACAGCTACCACATCTCAAATGAGCCCCCCCCCCCCCCCCAGCAGGTATACATAGTGCACATCGGAATTCTTTCTGGCCCTGGACGGTATCTGCCTAAGGGGCTCTATAATGCTCCTAACATTGAAGCTCCCAATCACTAACAGACCCCTCCCCCCTGTGTGTCTGCTCGGACCATGCTGAAGGTCCAGCCACCTGAACACTCACAGGATGAACGGGCAATGTCACATGACCAGCCTCCACATTTGCCCTCTGCCCCAAGCGATGTGAGCACACTACCCAACACTCACGCTGCACCAAGGGTAGATTAACTGTGTCTAGTTACACATGAAGGTGCCACGGCAGCAGAGACCGTGGGTGACCCACTTGACACCTGAGGTGCCCCATGTAACACTCCAGACTCTCCACTGCTGTGACAACTTGACGCAGCAGCCTGGAGACAGCGGACCACAGCCAAAAGCACCTCCAGCTGTTCGCAAACAACAGCCAACTCCTCCTGCGTCTACACACAGCACACACAAACACACACCCTATCCATCCTATCACTGCTACTGAAATACCTAAAGAGTGAAAAAAAAAGTAAAGCTTGCACCTCACTGTTCAAAATCCTTAAACAGAAGCTTTAACAAAATCTGCCAAATGCACGAGAATAAATCTCATAAAAAATGGAGGCACTAAAATAGTTTAAGAAACTAACCAGTAATGAAAATGCAGGCATATTAAATTATGCTACTTAGAGCTCTGGCTGATGTGACAATGGCAGCAGGTAGCAGTAGACTCTATACTTATGTATACTTCTTTATCATTGATCAGTAAATTGAAATTAAACAGTTGTCATACATAGATCGAGTGTTCATGTAGCCATACATAATTTATACCACCATATATATGGTTTCCAATAATCTATCCCACCATTGAAAAAATACAGTTTGTCCAGAAAAAAATATACAGATACTATAGTCCAATTACAATTAATTGCTAGTTGATGTTTGTCATGTGGCACTACAGGGTTGCCACATAAGCAGCCAGCTACTGCTAGGCTGTAGGCGACACAAATATGGTGGGTCACTTCAAAATGCTCTTAATGTTATTTTATAATGTGTGGCAATGTTATAGGCCTCCAGGAGTTAATGGTGGCATTGTGAGAAGCTCTGTTGACAGCTACTTTTAAGAGATCAGTGACTTAACTGGAGCACAGGAAACATTTTTTAGTTCTCAGTTTAGTCCCATGTTGTAATTACCTAATCAAATATGATGTACTATGTATCTGGAAAAACAGCATTCAACCATCTCCATCAGAACTAACATCATGCTTTCTTCATTCACGGCAAATAAATCTTACCTCTGTGAGCAAGTTCAAATAGAAAATTTTTATGTACAGCATTAAATGAAAACTGTAATTTTCTGCTATCATTGGATAGCCTACCTGAAAATACCCTCACACTGGATAGAGGTTACATGAGCCTCCGTGTTATGAACCAATCAGCAGTTCTGCTTGGCATTTAATTACAGGATATTAACACCACAAGTAGATTCCAACAATAAGAGGATCATAGGATGAAAACTACGAAAGAATCTTTTTAAAAGTCAGTACTATTATGAAACATATGTAACAAGGTATTATAACTTAGAAAATTCAATAAGTTAATAAAAACAAAAATAATTTTGATTAGAAAATAATTGCATACAATGGGGGTTCAAACCCACAACCTTTAGAACAGGAAGCTATGACTGTGTCATTATGCTAAACACACACACACATCTTGTAACAAGGTTCTAAGGTACAGTACACCCCCAGTAACAACCCAGAATTGCAGCCTTCGGAAAGCTCGTTTTCATATAAATCACATGAAGCTTCTCTATAAGTAAGCTGATACCTATTATAAAACACTTGTATACGTGACATTAAATCACTGCTTGTACAAAAGGATTCAGCAGCATGTGCTTAGTGCTGTGCATGAATACATATTTTGTCCAAAGAGTTGAGTTCATGTTCATTCCCTACGTGATAAAGCTAAATACATCGGGAAGTTTCAATCTGAAAAAATTTTGTTTTGTTAGGTGTTGTAATTCACTTTCAGACGTGATGAAGTAAATAACACTTTCAGTGGACAAGAAAATAATGTTTATGTAAAATACTTAATCAGACACATAGGCATCTTGTGTTTCTGATTGATGTTATTGAAAGCTTGTTATTGGACCCCCCTCCCCCTCACAAGAAGAACATTTATCCGTCAGGTAAGCCAGGTGAACGTCTGCTACTAATATTGGTGTTTATAACAAAATTCTCTTTGTGAGCTTCCACAGTGTTATCCAGGTCCCATATTGATTTTTCTGTTTTCTGACACTTCTGCACATATTTCTGCCACTCATCCAGTGATAATTCAGTGGCTGCTTCCACGAGAAGTATTTTTACTTCATCCAGTTTGAAAGTTTTGTTCCTTGCTGCAATATAATTGAAGGGTTTGGTGCAAGGAGGAGGTAGCTCCACATTTTTCCAGTTTGTGACAAATTAAGGAAAACATTTTAAAAATTCAGTTTTACCAAATCCAAGAAATAGTCACCCTTGCATTAGGGTATGGGTATCTAATAATACTGACCAGAATACACACATATGCATGCACTCAGATACGTGCAATGGAGTTTTGAATTTTGGAGCTCCCTTCTTTTTTGCTTCAAAGTGAATGAAAAAGTCTTTGTAGGACCATTTTTTTTCCATAATTAAACACATTTCAATTGGAAAACATTTATTAATAAAGAAAGTACAGCATTGTTGGCTTAATACATCAGTCCAGTTTTTCTTCAGCTTTCTAACTCTCCCTCAGTCTCTTCAGGATTGTTTGAAGCATTACTTTGAAACTGGTCGTAAAACCACATTTTGTTAAGCCTGACATACTTCCTAGCCATTTCTTTGACTTCTTTTACACTATTGATCTTTGATGAAGGGGGAGAGAATCATAATCTTGATGAAGATAGTCCATTTTTATGTGACTCACAGGTCCTTAGTTGCAAATTTGCGTCTTTTCTATAGTCGCACTGCATTCAATAATCCCTTTACTGATGTCCGGCGAGGCATACTTTTTCCCACTCATGCTCTTGTATTACTTTCCATTGACGTTCTGCTTATTTCTTCTGTTCAGGTCCCATTACTCCTTGTGCAATCCTCTCTTTCTCTTCTGTAGCCCAACAACTGTATCTCTGCTTCTTTGATCTTCTTCTGAATCAGAAGATGTGTCATATTTCCCTGGTTCATAGTTTTACAGAGAGTCAAAATTAAACAGTCCTTCCCCTTCTGATTAACTAATACTGACAGAAACAGTGAAATCAAAAGACGATGACAGCACAAAGCAGATAGTAAACCTGATGAAAACTATCCCTCACAGAGAACGCGTAATGTTTACATTGGTCTGCTGAACACAATGCAACATGACCTCCTTTCTACTATCGTTTTGGGGAAGAATGAGGCTGCTCTTGGGGCTGTCTCCATTTTCATGCAAACTCTGAGTACAGCCAGCTCCTCATCTTATGGTTTTCTCTGGAACTAGTGAGTGGAACTGTCTCCTACTTTCACCAGACAAAGCAGATTTTTTTTCTTTTTCTTTTTTTCTGTATGTGATACGATAATCAACTCAATACAGGCAACAAATAGAGCTTCCTCCTTGCACCAAACCCAATTGTTAATCAGTGCCCAGACAAGTTCAATGACCTTCATTTCAGATATAAACATATCATGGTATTCTTATTTTTTTTTCTGAACTTGCCATAGCATCCACTAACATATGCATAATAAGCTGATTTATTTACGAAAGCAGTTCCCGCTTGAACATATTTTCCAATTGATTTTTTTTCCCTTGCTAGATCAGTCTTTGTCATTTCAAAGTGAGATTAGTTTTATGTTAGCCAAGAACCAGATATACGGATGAGCTGCTGACTGCAAAAAAGCAGTGTCCCTTTAGCAACACCTCCGAGCGTTAGTTACATGATGCTAGAAACAGTGAGCATTATTTCGCTAATACCGTATCTGTCACTTTGTAGCGTTCATGCAGTTGGACGGCCCGCTCAGTGCAGACATTGTTTTATTTGTTCATAGAACAGCCAATTTAAAACTGAACTGCCATTTGGAACTTTATGTTAGTGGGAGTAAATACAATATTGCTTACTTCACAACACACACATTTGTCATCTATAAATAAGTGATAAATGCTTCCATTTGTGAAGATTTTCTAAAACTCAATAAATTAAAAAAAAAATATTTTACAACAGTTGTCTGATATTTGCCAGTTCAGAAAGGCCTCAAAGGCCTGGGCCCCCCTCGAGGCCCGGGCCCTGGGGATTTTGTCCCTTCCTCTCCTCGGCCCTGCTGGCAATGTAGTTGGCACTTCCTGGCAGCCACACCAAAGCAGCTGTGAAAGAAGCAGTATGGATAAGGTGTCGACTGCTCATGCTGGGAGCGAAGCAGTGGTGGCGGAGCATCTTCTGTGGTGGCACCCAAACCCGGCCTGGGCGTCTCCATAGTGTGACGTCAAGGAATGGCGGGAGGGGGAAGGGGGGGAGGGGTTAATCTAACTCCAGCAGAATGCGGAAGCGTCCTCGTGTGCATGTTTGAAACAGAACCAGTTGATGGAGGTTGGTGAGCTATGCTTCACGGAGACAAGCAGCATGGACCATATCAGCGATACGAATGCAGTGGCTGGGTTTCTCCAAGACATGGTAGGCAAGGGCTGTCTGCACCGGCAGTGGAAGCTTGTTTGTCCACACAGCCATGAGGGTGGTGTCCGGCATGGCCTGTTCACTGACAAGCAAGTGCAGGCAACGCCACAGCTATGACAGTTTCTTGTCACCCAGCTCTTCCTCCTCAAGTGTGTGCCTGATTATCTCAGCGAGCATGTCAGATACGAGAATGGCTTAGTTTGCTGCTTCGTAGTGGTACTTAGATGGCGGTGCCTTGATGAGGTCACAGGGTAAGTCCAAATGTTCATGTAGGTGGGTCACAAGGCACAAATAATGCAAAAATGTGTCCAAGCCGTGAAGTTCAAAAGTTTGTTTAGCGAGGCCAAGTCGTGTAGCAGGTGTGTCAAACATGAAAGGCGGGAGTTTTGGTAGGTGCCCTGGTAGAGGCGAAGGCAGAGAGCCAGCGGCAAGAACATAAGCATTCGAGGAGGAGGACACAGAAGCATGTAGGTGCGTCAATGAGCAGGGCACGACATCGGAACTTCGACGGATGGCATCATGATTGAGCGAGCAATGGTTGAAAGCACAGTCGGTCGGAGCGTGGAAGCAGTGCTTGTAAGCATCGGACACAAATGTTCACACAAAACACTTTCGCGACATGGAATGTCTGTGAACAAAAGATCACTTGAGCGAGTAGATTGCACAGGCAAAAAGTCACTGGCAAAACAGTTTTGATGGTGAAGGTGGCAACGCAAGAACACTGCAAAAGCACTGGGCGGCTTGACCAGGGCAGCAGGTAACACATTCAAACCTTGTTGTACGTGTCCTGAAACTGTAGGAAAGCTCCACAAAAAGTCATGAAATTGTGAAACACTTTGAGCATTAACTGCCAGCGACACAGAGTAGTTCCGAGGTTGCACACCACTGAGTTGACCATTACCGGATATGTGAGGAGCGGATTAATACACAGGTGGAGCCATTGCAGCCTGCACATTCGAATTTCAGACACAGTTTGTGAGAAAGTTCAAGAAATTTAGCTGCGGGGCAAGACGCGAATGATGACACACACTGAAATACTGTGAAGCACTTGAACTGTTTTGTGGAAGTGCACAAAACACTAGGCATGCCAAAGCCTGAGTCAATTGTTCGGCGTGAGGCGCCATTGTTTGGAGATGCAAAAAACATATCTGGACTGAAACTAGCGTCAGGAACACTTGTAGAAAAGTTCAGAGCACTCGATGGAAAGAGTGAAAACACAGGAGTTGATGGTGGTTGGGCGGTAGCGGTGAAACCTGGCGGAATTCATTGGAGCATAGTCATGGCGGCAAGACGATGTCAATGCACACATATTCGAGATGTAAGCACGAAATGAAAATCAGGTACACTCTGCGGAACACATTGACACAGGTTGAACTCAAACTCTGAGTCACCAATGTGGTAACTAAGAGGACAAATCACTGTAATACCAACATACAGGTAACAAGTATTTATTGGAAAACCATATGGTACAACAGCAGAGCCCAGACCACCTGGAACGTGGCGCAGTGGCCATTAGGCAGTGCCACCAAAGACCTTAACATAGCAAGATAGAACACACTGTTCAGTCTATCGATAGGCATTATCGATGCCTTACTGGTATCACTCGCTGGAGTTCCAAAACCTACATTAAATTTTGTATTCAATATTTTTGTTAAAAAGGATTTCATCACTTTCATATCAGATATAACTGAATTCAAATTTATGATATGAATATTATAGAGGGAAAATTCCTAGCAGGAAAAATTATATAAAAATAGATGAAGATAACTTACCAGGTGAAGGAGCACAGGTAGTGAAAGCAGCACAAATAAATAAAACACACACACGCGCGCACACACACAAAAACGCTAGCTTTCGCAGCCTAGCTGCTTCTTCAGGCAGAAGGGAAGGAGAGGGAAAAGGAAATGATGTGGGTTTCGAGAGAGTGGGTAAGGAGCCATTCCAGTATGTACAGTATGTCTGCCTAGGTGTGTTTGCGTTTGTGTGTATTTGTTTACCCTCTTTTTTATTCCCCCCCCCCCCCCCCCAAGGTAAGTCTTTCCTATCCTGGGATTGGAATGGCTCCTTACCCACTCCTTTAAAACCCTCATCATTTCCTTTTCCCTCTCCTTCCCTTCTGCCTGAAGAAGCAGCTAGGCTTTGAAAGCTAGCATTTGTGTGTGTGTGTGTGTGTGTGTGTGTGTGTGTGTGTGTGTGTGTGTTTTTTTTTTTTATTTATTTGTGCTGCTGCCAATACCTGTGCTCCTTCGCCTGGTAAGTAATCTTCATCTATTTTTTTATAGATATGACTGAATTGTTATACATGTTGAAAATTTTGTTTATACTCAGGTCACTTGGCAGATAAAGGCTCTTACTTCTGGAGTAACATCTCTCTTGCTTTTAGATGTGTAATGATATTCTCCATCTTAGCACAACATTTTTATATTTGACTTCTGAAGTCTAACATGCAGAATGATAAACGTTTATACACAACAATGCCATAATACTGAAAACGAATATTAACTGGATATTATTGGTCAGTAAAATGGTTTCAATTTAGTACACTAGTCTTACATTGCAACCAACATAGCTTAATATTACAAAATAAAGGCAACTGTTGGACTTAGTGCAGTTTGATTCAACCACACTAGAGGACAAAATGCTATTTGTTGCATCTGCTACTTTTCATCACTATTTTTGAAGCTGTTAAAATGTGTTTTGACACAATCTGATTGCAGGAGTGTGTACAGCGGCTAATAAAATACCAGATTTCATATCAAACTCAAATTTGTCCACCAGTGCACATAATGCATTTTGGAAAGTTGCATCTCATTTGCTTCTGGTGAGCATATATGGTGCACTATTTTGGTGAAGGTATCCCTACACCTTAGTAAGAAGGCAAAAGAACTCAGCAGTTGTCTTTTCTAGTTAGAAAGCTTACCCATTATCTTCACCAGTTGATATGCATCCTTCCCGTAAAGGTTGGTAGTATGTGATCTGAGACTTTCCCAGCATATGTGTTGTCTCCAAGGTTCTTGAGAATCCAACCATATTCAATCGTCATAGCTCCACAATATTTCGCCGAATAACTGTTCTGCCATCATCAGGTGGTACTGATGGAATGATCTGTCTGGACCTGGCAGGTATAAATACTGCCAACAATGAGCAGACAGATGATTTCATACCACCTGATGATGGCAAACAGTTATTCACCAAATATTGTGGAGTTACAATGATCGGATCCGGCTGGACACCCAAGAATCTTTGAGACAGAAATATACTTCTGTAGTTAACTTCTGTCTTGCTATCACATTTTCTTGGACAAAGGTTGGGTAAGAGCTACTTTACAGTCTTCTGAATGTTTTCAGTTTTCCACATTTCTTCAAATATATTTGAAGGTTATTTACAATTTTTGGCTGATACCATTTTATTTATGAAGGATCATTTAGCACTATATCCTTGCTGTTTCTTTCCTTTGTATTTAAAATTCATGTGTAAGATGCGGGCATTTTATTTTTATTTTATTAATTTTTATTGAAATCTATATTTATTTTATTTTTCTCCCCTCACCCACTTTCCCACTCCATTCCAAATCTGCATCTCGTTATTCCCATCTAGGCCGTGCTGTACCCATCCACACCACTGTGACACGATCTTCCTATCCCCTCTCCCCTCCCCTCCCCAATTTACACGCTGCAGTGTGTGATTCGAAGTGCGGCAGCCAGAGGTGATGGTTGTATGACTGTGTTGTGTGCCTGTGTGATTGCATGAATGTTCTATTTTCTGAAGAAGGCCATGGCCAATAGCTGAACGTGTTGTACGTGTGTGTCTTTTGTATGTAGCTGTCACAGCTTGTCACCATGTCTTTGCGGTGAGCTGTAAACTGTCCTTATTACTATATTATAATTGATTAATAATGGAAATAATCCACAGAGATGATAAATTATTTTTCAAAAGAGATAGATTGGCTGGCCAGTACTTACTTTTTTGCTGTACCGCCTTAGTTACACATAGAAAAAAGGAGGAAAATAACAAGCTTTCGGAACTGTGTTCCTTCTTCAGGTGGAGAGAAGGGAGAAAAAGAAGAAAAAAGGAATGGGAAAGGAAGGAAAAGGTAATTCATGATCTACGTCATGAGAATGGTGTTAGAGGATTCTGGAAGTCTGATATACTGTGTAGTAATACTGAGCCATGTCAAAGAGGATGAGAGGAAAGATCAAGCAGTAAAGAGAAGAAAAGATGAGGAACTGAATGATGCTGAGGGGGGGAGGGGGGGTTCTAAAACGTTTTTGATTAACAGGGAAAGATGGAAACACACACACACACACACACACACACACACACACACACACACACACAGAGAGAGAGAGAGAGAGAGAGAGAGAGAGAGAGAAGGGGGGGAGGGAGAGAGAGGGGGGTTAAGGAAGGGATAATGGATAGGTGAGTTGAGGATCGTGGAGGGGGTTAGCGTAGATTTCGGCCAGGGGAGTGGCGGGGAGGAGAGGATATGTTGGAGGGCAAGTTCCCACCTCTGTAGCTCTGGGGGATTGGTGATACTTGGCAGTATCCACATGGGATGTGTAGTGAACATGTGCAAAGGTCCCTGGAGTCATGCTGGAGGGCATGCTCTGCCACTGGATATTGGGTGTCCCCCAGGCGAACAATCCGTCTGTGACCATTCATCTGCTCAGCCAATTTGTTGGTAGTCATTCCAACATAAAATACTGCACAGTGAACACATGCCAGTTGATATAAGTCGTGTGTTGTCTCTCACGTGGCCCCACCTTGAATAGGGTAGGTTTTCCCTGTGGGTGTGTTTGTTTGTTTACCTATCCTTTTTCTCCCAAGGTAAGTCTTTCCTCTCCCAGGATTGGAATGACTCCTTCCCCACTCCCTTAAAACCCTCATCCTTTCCATTTCCCTCTCCTTCCCTGCTCTTTCTCATGATGCAACCTTAGGTTGCTAAAGCTTAGTTGTGTGTGTGCATGTGTTTGTTTTATTTTTATTTGTGTATCAATGAACCAGTGCCTTCTTTACGTTTTATAAATATTTTTCCAAACAGGACTGTTTCCCTCTACATGGCTCAGTACTACCACAGTGTAACATATACAGTCGCGACACTCACTGCTGTGAAAGTTGTTACCAACTGACAGTTGAAACGACACTAGTGCTCCTAGCGGTGGGCAAGCCACCATAGGAGTGATGTTTGTTTATAATTATTTGTGTGCATAATTAACAAAATAGTTGGTATAGTTTTTGCGTTACAAGCATTAGTAAAATATTAAGAGATATACATAACACAGACATAAATGTAAAAACAGCCGAATTTAACTGATTCAGAGGTGAAATGAACAACTTCGTCATGAACAAATACTTACAAATGTGTTATTTTGCAGCTTATGCCACTGAAAGTAAGTAGAATATAAACATAAGAGAAACATAAATTTCTATTATGGTGTGTTCTTACTATGACGAGTTTTTTTGACGTGTATCAATTTGGTGTGTAGTCTAATAATTCGAACTTTTTTAGGCTTTACTCGTCTTTCTGATATGCGCATATTCATTTGAGTGTCATTACTTTAGCTTAAGAAGACAATTTCTTGAAGATTCTTGCCGTTTGTGGTTTATTTGTAGCAACAATTGTGGAATTGGGTTCTTCTTTGTAGAAAACAGTTAGTTTGCTTTTTCTGTTTTCTTGCCGAATCTGTGACGTTTTTCCTTCTGTTACAGCTGTGGTGGTTGCTTTGGTACGTTAAATAGTGTAGTTATTGCATTCTATATGTGTTTCCTACATTCCAATCTCATCGATTTTACTGGAATTGTAGTGAAGAAACCATAATGTTCCCGAGTAGAAAAGCGGCAACTTTTTGCCAAAGGCAGGTCTTCCGGTGTTTCTTAGCTATTTCTTATTTTTACTGGTAATAGAAAATGATATAATTCAGCAAAAGCCTGTAGGTTACAACATAATTGTAAATAAACTGTCCCGCAATGTACCATTTCGTACCTCATCAGGGACCTCAGTAAACCTAATAAAGAGCTAATTTTAAAATACTACCTATTTTATGGCACTACATACGTTCCCTAGAGTGAAAAGTCTGTAAAAGTCAATATAAATGATACTATTTGCTCTCATCTAATACCGTATTCAGAAACGTAGCTTGCCGGCCGCTTGGAACGCTGCAGTTGTAGTGTATAACAAAAATCTGTGGGATTGTCGCGACTGTATATGTTAGACTGCGGTACTACTACACAGTATCTCAAACTTTCACAATCCACAATCCTCTAACACCATCCTCATGACCTAGGTCGTGAATTACTTTTCCCTTCCTTTCCTGTTCCTTTTTTCTTCTTCTTTTTCTCCCTTCTCTCCACCTGAAGGAGGAACACAGTTCCGAAAGCTTGTTATTTTCCTCCTTTTTTCTGTGTGTTACTATCGGTGATACAGCAAAAAGGTATGTATTGGCCAGCCAATCTCTCTCTTTTGAAAAATAATTCACTATATTATAAATTTCATAAGTGTAATAATGGAAAGTCCAGGTTGGAATTAATAATATAGTGAGGACAGAGCGTGATTCGAAGTGCGGCAGTCAGAGGTGATGGTTGTATGACTGTGTTGTGTGCCTGTGTGATTGCATGAGTGTTCTATTTTCTGAAGAAGGCCATGGTCGATAGCTGAATGTGTTGTATGTGCGTGTCTTTTGTATGTGCCTGTTGCAGCTCGTCGCCACGTCTTTGCGGTGAGTTGTAAACTGTCCTCACTATATTATAAATTTCATAATTGAATATATATACTGTGGAACTACTGTGAAGATCCCTAGCTCTTTAAATAAGTGTCTACATGATGATCTTGGATGGGCTCCAGCAATTATTCTGATTACACACTTTAATGCAATGAATACTTTTTTACTCATTGATGAATTACCCCAGAAAATGATGCCATACGAAAGCAGAGAATGAAAATAGGCATAGTAAGCTAATTTACTGAGATATATATCACCAAAATTTGCAATTACACTAATAGCATTAGTAGCTAAACTCAAACGTTTCAGCAGATCTTCAATGTGTTTTTTCCAGTTCAACCCCTCATCATCTAAAAATTTTGAATATTCTACCTTTGCTACAGATTTCTGATCAAAGTCTATATTTATTAATGGTGTCATTCCATTTACTGTATGTAACTATATGTACTGTGTTTTATCAAGATTTAATAATAGTCCATTTGCTGAGAACCAGTTAATGATTTTCTGAAAGACGCCGTTTACAATTTCTTCAGTTAGTTCTTGTCTGTCAGGTGTGATAACTACACTTTATTATCGGCAAAAAGAACCAGCTCTGCATCTTCATGAATATAGAATGGCAAGTCATCAATATATATTAAGAACAATAAATGGCCTAAGAGCAAACCTTGTGGCACTCTATTTTTGATTGTTCCCCAGTTTGTGGAATAAGCCGATTTTTGCATATTATGTGAACCACTTACGTCAACTTTCTGCAGTCTTCCTGTTAGGTATGATTTAAACAATTTGTACACTGTCACATTCATACCACAATACTTTAGTTTATCTAGAAGAATTCCATTATTTTCACAATCAGGGAAGGGATTTATAAAATACTTTGCCATCATGAACATTGCACTCGCCTTAAGCAACCCAGCACGTCTGCAGTTGTGGAACATTGTATTTCGAATGGACGTACAATGGAGTATGACAAAACATTCATTGCGGCCACACCAACATCTTTTTTGGGCCCCAGTATAAAAGAATCTGTTGAAATACACATCACAGAAAACATAATGTACCATGACAGTGGCTACCAGTTGAATAATACAAGCATCCCATCATCTCCAAGATTTGCTCTAGATGAAGATTCCAGAACACTCCAATAACTGCAGCAAGCAGCAATATCGAAGACAGCTGATTCTTGCAGTTCCACCAGTGAGGGTGGAAGTATTAAACACTGGGCAGTGTGGTCCTACTGACATTGTGGCTATGAAGCATGTGCAGCGATACCATCAGCATGTTATGTAAGATGGATCAGAGAACATTTTTGTCAGTCCTCATTGGCTCACCTGATGATGACTGGCAGGTGTCCAGTTGAAAATCATGGAATGAACATTATGATGAGTGGCTGCAATCCCAAAATCTCTATGAACATTTGATTCGCCGGGAAAATGTTAAATTTCATACATAGAAAAGTTCTGCCAAATAAGTCCACTTGAAATAATTGAGTCTTCGCCTTTTATAATTATAAGGTGACCTCTACCACATTATTAAATACTTTTCAACTTTTTCCGTTAAGTTTTTATTGTGTAGTGTCTATCTGTAGGCTACAGCCTAGCTGACCTGGGAGTAAATGTGACCCTATCAGTGGTTCATACAATGCTTATACCTTCAGAAAATCACAATCAATCAATGTTTAAGCAATAATCATAAAACATTTACAGTTTTTAAAGTAAGCATTGGGACTGAGGAGCTCTCTTCTTGAGACTCCAAAGTTTGAGGAACCAACCTCTACTTACTGAGATGCTTGCAATTCAATACTTCAAAGCCATGTGTAGCTTCCACAATACTAGCAACATGACACCACTCCTTAATTATCAGTTTTCTACTCCCTGTGGTGATTGTGAACCATGGCCCACAGAATTTTCTGTGTCTCTGTGACTGCTCACTGTGTAACTTCTGATTTTCCTTACCTCTACTCCTTCACTGTATCTACTCACCTTTTCCTGGAACTTCCAAACGATCACCACCATCAAATTAACTTATTACCCGACTCTATTCCTTCCCATTCTCCAAGTATGTCTTTCTTACTTTGGCTTTCTTGTTTCAGTCTTGTCCTTCACTTTTGAAATTCTTATCCTTTATCTGATCTGAATTCTGATTCTATCCCTTCTTGTCTTGGCTTTGATAGTTTTTAATTTCTTCCCTGCTTCCTGCCTTCACTGATTGTTGTAGTCTGTGTGTTACCTAAATTATGTACATCAACTGCTTTCACATGTAAACGATTCTAGGAGAATTTACACATAAAATATGTAATTTAGATTAAGAGCCTAAAACATATATGGTTTTAATGTTTAATTACATTGGAGAAAGAACTTCAGATTTATTTTAAAAAACCATTTTATTTGCATATATACAAGAATTGTTGTATATAAATAACATAACTTCCAACAAGGCACATAGTCTTCGACAATCTGAACATGGTAACACTAACCTTATATGAATATATGCATCCCTCTGAGGTAAAAACATTCCAAATATTTTAACAGGATAAAACTATATTATATCTTACTTTTTGGAACTTAACTTCAGTCACACATCCAAAGAAGACTTAATAAACATTTTTATCACAAAAGTGCAGGTACTTCCACAGGTAAATGACTGGAAGAATTCAGTACATTTATTTAATATATGTTTACAAAAGGAACTATCATCTTTTCTCTAGTGTATTAAATGTAAGCTTGCTGAAATCAGAAGTTAAAAGTTTATCCAGAGGATCTACAGTACTTTTCTCAGCCACTGATGAGTTTTCTTCTGGAAGTGATAAATTAAAAATTGAGGCAGCTGATGCTTCACTACTGTGCATACTACAACTGTCTTGTTCTGGCGACCTCGAAGACTCAGCTTTAACTTTATTCTCAGTTGGGTTTACTCTACCTTCTTTGGTCCACACAACTTTTGGGCTCATACTTGGAGACAACTGCCTGTAACATTAAAATTTATGTGAAAATATGTTGAGAATGAATGCTGAATAATAGGGTCCTACTATCTTTGTACATAAATTATCCGCAATACATCTGCTATAGCAGTACAATACATATCTTGAAGACAAAATATCTGGAACTGAAAGTAGTAAAAATGGCATAGCCTACCATCAAGCTGTGATAAGAGAGACACCTAAAAATACTACTGGTGATAAAAAAAAATAGTCTCCCTGCTAAAACTCAAAATATGTGCAAAGTCTACTATAAAACTAGGCAATGTGCAGCTCAACAGCAAGTATTTATTTAAACACACAACACAATAATAAAACTAAGGTGACCAAATCTTATGGTTGTGAGTGACCAAGCTAAAATTTCAATTTTTCATCTTCTAAGACTTATTTTCTAGAAAGAAAGACAACAATAGCACTGAAAATCTGCCCCCCTGAGGTTGTGCCCATGGCATCTGCACACCTGGCCAGCTCCCAGCTAGGGCACTGATAGGGACTAAGTAAAGATATAGATTGCGATGTTATGATTATTGTCTTTTGAATTTCAATGATATAACAACAAAGACAAAATTATACACTAGCAAAAATATGAGAAAAGGAAAAAGAAAAAAAAAAAAAAAACAGAACGTAAGGGTTTTATTTATTTATTTATTTATTTATTTATTATTATTATGAAACAAATTTAATTATTATCTAATAATGAAAATCCAGGTTAGAATTCGACAATATTCACTAAAAAAGACAGTTTACAACTCGTGGGAAAGATTTAATGAAGAGCTGTGACAGGCACACACAAACAACACTTAAGCTATCAGCCATGGCCTATTTCAGAATAAAGATAATTCACACAGGCACACTTCACAGTTACACAACCATCATCTCCAGCTGCCGCACTTCAAATCACACTCTGCAATGAGGGAATATGAGGGGGAGGGGAGGAGGGGAGACAAGAAGATTGTGTCACAGTGATGGTGATGGAAACATCATGCCCTAGAGGGAGTGCGTCAGCTTTCAGATAATACCACATATAACGTTTTTCAAGGCGATCCCATTCCTGATGTCCAGGCAGAGCTTCAAGGAATCCTCAAAACCTTAGGCCCCCTACAAAACCTTTCACCTGACACCATTAACCTCATGACTCCACCGACACCCCGCACCCCCAACTTCTACCTACTTCCAAAGATTCACAAACCCAATCATCCCGGCCGCCTCATTGTGGCCGGTTACCAAGCCCCAACAGAACGAATCTCTGCCTACATAGACCAACACCTTCAACCCATCATGTGCAGTCTCCCATCCTTCATCAAAGACATATCCCACATGCCCAGGGCCTCGCTGCAATGGAATATTTCCTTTCACGCCAACCACCCACTTCCCTACCTAAAACCTCTTTCCATAATACCCTAGCCAGCTTCATCCTAACCCACAGCTTCTTCACTTTTGAGGGCCAGACATACCAACAACTAAAGGGAACAGCCATGGGGACCAGGATGGCCCCCTCGTATGCAAACTTATTTATGGGACGCTTAGAGGAAGCCTTCCTGGTCACCCAAGCCTGCCAACCCAAAGTTTGGTATCGATTCATTGATGACATCTTGATGATCTGGACTCACAGTGAAGAAGAACTCCAGAATTTCCTCTCCAACCTCAAATCCTTGGTCCATCAAATTCACCTGGTTCTATTCCAAATCCCATGCCACTTTCCTCGATGTCGACCTCCATCTATCCAACGGCCAACTACACACATCCGTCCACATCAAACCTACCAATAAACACAGTACCTGCATTATGACAGCTGCCATCCATTCCACATCAAACGTTCCCTTCCCTACAGCTTAGGTCTTTGTGGCAAACGAGTCTGCTCCAGTCCTGAATCCCTGAACCAATACACCAATAACCTGATAACAGCCTTCACATGCCGCAGCTATCCTCCTGATCTGGTACAGAAGCAAATTGCCAGAGCCACTTCCTCATCCCCCTAAATTCAGAACCTTCAACAGAACCCCAGAAGTGCCCCTCTTGTCACTGGATACTTTCCGGGACTGGAGCGGACTTTGAATGTGGCTCTCCAGCAAGGATACGACTTCCTAAAATCCTGCCCAGAAATGAGATCCATCCTTCATGACATCCTCCCCACTCCTCCGAGAGTGTCTTTCAGCCGCCCACCTAACCTCCGTAACCTCCTAGTCCATCCCTATGAAATCCCCAAACCACCTTCTGGCTCCTACCCTTGTAACCGCCCCCGTTGTAAAACCTGCCCTATGCACCCTTCCACCACCACTTACTCCAGTCCCGTAACCCGGAGGGTGTACACAATGAGGGCAGAGCCACTTGCGACAGCACCCACGTGATTTACCAACTGACATGCCTGCACTATGAAGCGTTCTATGTGGGAATGACCAGCAACAAACTGTCCATTCGCATGAATGGACACAGGCAGACAGTGTTTGTTGGTAATGAGGATCACCCTGTGGCTAAACACGCCTTGGTGCACGGCCAGCACATCTTGGCACAGTGCTACACCGTCTGGGTTATCTGGATACTTCCCACCGACACCAATCCTTCAGAACTCCGGAGATGGGAACTAGCCCTTCAGCATATTCTCTCTTCCGGTTGCCCACCTGGTCTTAACCTCTGCTAAATTTGAATTCCTGCCCGCCATCTTTAACATCTTAACATCTTTGCCTTGGTTATCTGGACAGAGCCTCTGCCTCTAGTGGCATCTCTGTCTAACTTCTTAACTTCTTTGGTTTCTGTAGTATGTCTGCCAAGGTGTGTTTGCGTCTGTGTAAATGTATGGGTGTGTTTGTAATTGTTCACCTTCCTTTTTTCCCCCCAAGGTAACTCTTTCCTCTCCCGGGATTGGAATGCCTCCTTACCCCCTTCCTTAAAACCCTCATCATTTACCTTTTTCCTCTCCTTCCCTTCTGCCTTCAACTGGGTTTCGAAAGCTTGCGTTTGTGTGTGTGTGTGTGTGTGTGTGTGTGTGTGTGTGTGTTTATTTGTTACTATCACTGCCTGTGCTCCTTCGCCTGGTAAGTAGACTTCATCTATGTTTTTACATATATATTACATGGGTGGAAGGAAGTGCAGCTTAGGAAAGGAGTGAGGAGGTGGGGTAGGGGAGGGAAGCAAAACAAAACAAACAAGTATGCACACACACACACACACACACACACACACACACATATGCATGTGTGGGTGGCTGTGTTTTTGATATGCTTTCACCCCCCTCCCCTGACTCCCCACTCCACTCCTAAGCTATACATTGTTCCACCCATGTAATATGTACATGCAATGTAAGGCCTTGCTGTCTGCACCCCCACCACTGTGATGCAACCTTCTTGTCTCCCCCCCCCCCCTCCCAATCCCTCACCGCAGAGCATTATTTGGAGTGAAGCAGCTGGAAATGACAGTTGTGCGACTGCTCTTTATTCTGAAAAAGTCCATGGCCAATTGCTTAAAAGTTGTGTGTGTGTGTGTGTGTGTGTGTGTGTGTGTGTGTGTGTGTGTGTGTGTGTGTGTTTTGTACGCCTGTTGCAGCTCGTGGTTACATCTTTGTGGTGAGTTGTAACTGTCCTTATTATATTGTTAGTTATTATCTATTTTGTTTAATTATATTATACTTCGTATTGTGACATATTACCACAATATTGCAATGTAACAGCAAGCCTAAGCAAAAAAGAAAAAAAAGAAAATAACAACATCAATTCAATTTTCTTAAACAAAATACTCTAATAAAACTAATCAAATAATCACCAAATAAGAATTTCATTCTTGCACATACATCTTGCTCTCATTTTTTGTCATTAACCTATAGTAAAGGCAATTTGAGCTCTGCCACTCACCTGGTAACATTCCACAGTTTGAAATCCTCAGAACACCATGAACCAGCAAGAGATCCCTTCTCTGAACTGATCACACTAGTGCATGGACTGTTCTTTGCTGATAATGGCATTTCACTTAACTGTTGGAAGACTTGTACAACTTGTGGTGGACGGTATGGCTCTTCTCCAGATTCTAAACTTTTGCATACCATTTCATCCAGAAATGATAATGTGAAGTCCAAGTGATCACACTTGTCCTGCATCTTTACCGTGTGATCATGTATTGCTGTTACATGAGGTAAACTGCACTTCAGCTCAAAACAGATGTCACGTAAGTAAGAATCTCTTTTAGATGTTGCTGATAATTCTTGCAGAAAACTGTCCATTCCAGTTCCATGTTCCTTCTTATGAACAGAAATATAGTGGAGTGAATGAACTATTGAAATAAGAAGATCTCTAACACCTTGAGGAAATGGGTCCCTCTTCTTCTCATTTCTGATAATTTTCTGTCCTAATTCAATTATTTCTTTGATAACGTCTGCAGGTTTGTTTTCTTTCCCTTCAACAGCAGGAAGCCCAAAGCGGCTTATTACCCAAACATACAACTGCAGAATTGATGTTACAGCTATTTTTGATTTTGAATACTTGTGAAGTATTTTAATAACTTTCTGTCTGGTCTCTCCAATATTTTTCTGTTGACCTATATCTGCAAAAGACAATTGTTATTCAAATAGTATTGAGTGCAAAACATTCATATAATATACTGAAGCAAAAGATACATGTTTTCAGCCTTCCATAAAAGTAATTATTTGGTGCACAAAAGAAGAACTGAAAATTTTGGCAGGAACCTGAAAAGATACATCAATCATTTACACTGCAAACAGTTCACAAATCATAAAAGATACAGTTTTTCAATTGTGCACATTTATCTCAGAAATATGAGATTACATAATGTTCCTTTATGCCATCAGACTGACAAACAAAGAAGATACTTATCAAAGTACATGCAGAGCATACGGTGGTGGCACAGAAGCTTAGGAGGGGAGGAATATTAGGGATTAATGACTCATAAACAATGACGTATTTAGAGATGGAGAACAAGCTTGTGCTGCATCATGGATAAGGAAGAAAATTGACCAGGCGATTATAAAGGAAATCACAAATAATAAATGAATAAAAAATAAATTAATTAAATAATAATAATAATAATAATAATCACAATGGTCAAATGTTGATTTAGGCTTGTATGTCTGCACAATCCAAGACTTAAAATGATAAACTTCAACTTCCCTAAATCCCACCAAAAAACAATGTCTCTAAAACTTTCTTTGTAAGCTGGATTAAACTGGTAAGTTTAATTTTCAACTTTTTGCAGTATAATAATAGACTTTTTTTTCTTTCTTTTTAATATAACAAAGTCTCGATCGCAAGATTTTGCGGTTTCTCCAGAAATGTATTCTAAAATTATAAATAGACTGTCAAGTTTCAGGCGTGCAGGTGTGAAAATGAACTTCTTGCATTATAATTTCTACTGCGTATATTATTGTTAAACCATCTTCAGGGTGAATTGCAAGATTGCTTACAATGTGCCAGGTATGGCCTTATCTGCCCTGCCCCAAAAGCACTGCACATATACTTACACTCTTTCTGTCTCTCTTATTTCCTTTTCTTTTCTTTTTGGGAGTGGGGGAGGGTTTAGGGTGCAAAACCACTAAGGTCATAAACACCCATGTCAGAATATATTAAAAGCAATAACTAAGAAGGGAAAAAGGCACAACAAAGATGGTCAAAGTTACAAAAGGACTAGATAAATACAAGGGCATCCTTAGGGAAAGATGCCTTAAAACAAAGAACATTGCAGGATTTCCTGGGAAGGAGGGAATTTAAGTCTCCTACGAGATATTGGTGTGGCAAATAGAAAGTAAGACATGATTAATAGAGTGCATGCCATCTGCTGAAACACCATATATCTCAGACGGCTGAGACAGACTTTGATGTAGATGGTTACAAAATAGGCACCAAACTAAAAGGAGGGGTACAGTCTAGGGTTGAGAACAGTAACCACAAAGGGGAATAGCATCAGCACGTAATAAGTGGCAGTGGCTGAAATAACGGTGATCTATGCGCAACCAGGCTAGAATGAACACCCTGCGACTAGAGGGCTGAGAGGAAGTCAACAAAGCAATAGGTAGAGGTTTAAGGTTCCAGAGTTTGTTCCATTCAAGGGAACACTAGTGTGTCTGCCAAAGAGATACCACACGCACAAAGCCAGTGACTTGAGGATCATCCGAGGGAACAGAATAGTTGGCAAGCCAAGGGACGAGAGATGCATCCTTTGAAGAAGTACCCACAATCCCATTCCCTGACATACCGACATGACCAGGAACCCACAGGAACACCACACTGGCAGTAAGCAAGTAAATGAACTCCTGGATTTTTTGTACTACTATGTGGTGAACTATGTATAGCACACAAAAGCTCTGAAGACCACTCAGAGAATCTGAGCACATGACACTATTAGAAAAGTTGTATTGTCTGATGTACTGTGTGGCCTGATAAGAGGGCAAAGAGTTCTGCAGTAAAAACTGAGCACCAGTCAGAAAGACAATACTGAACAAAATCATCTTCCAGTACAAAGGCACAACCGATACCTCGGTCAGTCTTGGAACCATAAATGTAGCCAAAGATACCGTGTCTCCAAACTGTGTAGGAAGTGCGATAAACTCGCTGCAAATGAACTGTCTTTGGTAAATGAAAGATGGAGTTCAAGGCTGACAAGGACCTT
This sequence comes from Locusta migratoria, assembly GCA_026315105.1. Taxonomy (NCBI): domain Eukaryota; kingdom Metazoa; phylum Arthropoda; class Insecta; order Orthoptera; family Acrididae; genus Locusta; species Locusta migratoria. The sequence continues at coordinate 795,023,031 of CM048744.1, read as the reverse complement.
GGGACCAAACCAGTGTAGTGCAGAACTCACACTCGTTGGGGATGTGACAGGGAACATAAAGCCAAGCTTTTTGGCGCCCGGGGTGTGGAGAGTCCCAAAAGGGATGGTGAAAATTGAAGTTGCCAACCAGAAGAAATGGATGAGGATGCTGATCAACGAGGTGTAAAAGGTCTGCCCTTGGTGACAGCAGATGTTGAGGATGTGTAAAAATTGCAAAGTGAGAAGGGAAAAGCAGAATGAAAAGACAGACAGCTAGACACACACTGCTTAAAACTGGGTTATGCGACTATGTTTGTCTTCCTTATGAGCAACATGACGCTTCCATGAATTATGAGGTGAAGTTTGAGAGGTTAAAACATTCATTATGGTGTGATTTTATTTCCTGAAGAAAGAAAATCATTGGGCAGTAAGATTGCAAGAGAAACTGCAGTTAGGTGCTATTGGACCACATACCACAACTGTTCTGTTGATGAATTACCACAACAGAGATGGATCAAATGAGGAGCAATCATCCCAGAGTACCGTAATGAAAATGCTCACAAATGCTGGGGGTGGAAGGTGGAGGATCTTGGTCCATTATTTCAACAAACAGTGGCATCAGAATCCGCCTTATGTAGGCCTTCTGACTGACCATTGGCAGTGTGCCCCGGTGACACTGTCGTCGCCTGAGGGGAGGGCATCACTTGATGACATTGTCAAAGAGGATCACAAAGGAAGAGTAGGGGAATATCTTTTCACCTTGTTTGACTTCTTTGTATCATAGCAGGTCTTAGATGAAGACCCAGATGATTGTTGGCTAGATATGCACAGAAAGTCATCATGGGAATAGTCCTCCTTCGATTTCCAGACATCCATCGGCAGGGCGAGCAGTTTCATTTGTGCAGGCAGGGGTTTGGTGGAGTGGTGTGCACCCTTAGCAGATGACATGACACTACTGTGAGGCTGGCAGTTGTCACAACTGCAGCACAGAATTGTAGGTCACAGGTTTACGTGGCCATGTCTCTCGTTGATAGATGTGTAGCTACAACTGAGCTTTAAGTGCCAGAAGGTGGTGTATTAGGTTTCCTTCTTGCATACATATTGAGGACCACATTTGTGGGCACCTTTTCCTTCACCCTGATCTCCTGGATAACACACTCATCAAGATAGATGGGACATTGCTGTGAGGAGGCGGCATAGTTATCCATGCAATTGATGCAGTGAGTGGAAAGGGGTGGACAATTCCCCTTTTGGGCATCATTGCCACAGGTAATGCATTTGGCAGTGTTCTAGCAGAAGAATCCCATTATGCAGACGGAAGCAAGACTTCACTGAACATGCAATTGCATCAACTCCTTTCTGGACAACAAACAGAGTAACTGTGGAAAAATGTTTCCCTTCTCCTACACGGGATACTACAAGTTACATTGGTGCAGCTGGGAAAGTTGTCTAGTGCTTGGCTTCCTTAGTTTCAATTTCCTTATATTTCAGGAATCCATTGGAGGGAATCCCCAATGATTGCCATCATCTCTGATGGCACGCTCGCCTGCCTTTGACGATTGTCCACACATCAGGTCACATGTCCTGAATGCCAGATGGAGGGACCAATTGGCATTAGAGAAGATAACATCTCAGGCTATCAACTCTCCCAGGGCCAAGCCTTTACTAGGGAGTATATGAAAACTCCATATGTCAACCCAGGGCTTGAAATTGTGTGTTACCCAGTCGCGTTTTACACGTCTAATGCATGGGCAGGTTCCAAGAACACATAAGGAGGATAAAAGAGGAAGAGAAGAAAGGCCTCAAATGCTGAATCGGAAGGGGAAAAAAAGGAAAAATAGTAATAGGAAAATAAAGATTGAGAAAGGAAATACCCTGAATCATGTGAATGGTTCTTCAAATCTTCAATTTCTCAATGGAGGCATAAGACTGAGGAAGGAAGGGAAAAGGATAGTGAGAGGATTGACATGAGAATGGAAGAGTGCTGCAAAGGCTGGAGCCCATGGTAGCCAGGCACACACACACCAAAGAGTGGTGATTCCCCTGGGAGGTTAGGCATTTGATTTGCTTATCAATGTACTTTCAGCAGAGATATTATTATAGTAAAACAACTGCATGGAATGCCTGATTGCTTTCCCAATGGGGCCATGAGTGCATAAGTGTCCCTCTTTTGCACCAAACAGTATTTTCTTATCTGCATGTGCAATGCTGCCACAGTAGGGCATATAAGGCCACCTTGTTGGCAGTCTTGCAACTTACTTTACAGACAATACACAGCCACAGTATTCGTGGAAGAAGTTTAATTTGCATGGCCGCATGCCCAAAATCAAATGGATTGTATAAGTTTTACATCAAGTAGTTTGCATATAGGAAGGAAAATAAGAATAAAATGCTGCAAGATTCAACTATCTTGCTGTCAAAGGATAATAAAATACGATAACATTACTACCTAGGAACTGTAACATTATTTCTGAAAACTATATTTACTAAGCAAATCATATTTTCGGTTATTTAGAAATAGATTCTATTCCAGGCATTCCAGAGGAATGAAACAGAAGGTGTAAGAAGCAACCTTCAATCTACACATTAAACTGTATGGCAGAATAAGAAGAGTAGTCTCATCCTTCTTTACATAATCTTATGAGTACAGATGGCTAACTGCTGTCATTATTGGTGGAGACTTTAAACAGGAGCTGTGACATGTAAAGAACTTATTACTTATGTGTATAAAAGTTTTCAGCAATCAGTCGTAAATACTTAGTTTATTCAGATCTAGATTTTGAACACTGTGTGGTCATTATCAATGCTTAAAACAAACAGTTAAAACATGTAAAACATTTTCATCTCCATGTTGGAGGTTAAGTTCATACTGATGTGAAATGTTTTATATTTTTTAAACTGTTTGTTTTAAGCACTGATAATGACCACACAGTGGATGAAATCTAGATCTGAATAAACTAAGTATTTACGACAGACTGCTTAAAAATTTTCTACAAATCCAAAAAACAGTCATTGTCACAAGTACCACAATGGAATCAAGCCTGACTTATAATTTATCTATAATTTTTACTATAACTCACTCCATTCTGTCACCTTTAAAATTAATATTCTCACTGGTTGATTATAAAAGGCTAATTTCTAAATGAAAGTAACATTTACTTCATACCTGAAAGTAAGCTCTTAATTGATCCATGGATTATTTTAACCTGGTTATCACTAGCAAGAGGCAATAAACGAAGAAGCATTGCAACATGCCATGAATCAGTGTCTCGTGGATACTTCTGTGTTAAAAGAATGATGCGTCTTACAAGATCATGACGCAAGTGACTATTGCTGGAACAATATGTCTGTGCATAATCAGCAATTTGTGTACATATTAGTTCTGCATTTGAAGCATTTGCAGCTACACACAGCAAAGCTAGTGTTTTCCTTTTCACTGCATGATCAGGATGTTGCAAGCTTGACATGATGATTTCCTGTTGTTCTGGTGAAAGTGTCAGGGGGCAGTGTTGTAGAATAACTTCAAGGAGATCAAGTCCAGCATACCTATGAAACAAATATTTTTATTTTAAAATGTGTGAAAAATCAACAAGAGGAACATAGAATACTACCAACAATTATTGTTTTACCTCAAATTGTTGCTCTTCCTTGACATCAAATCTGTAACATGTGATATAGCTGTTGGCAATATATCATCATTAGGTTTGTACTTTATCATAATTGCTATACATTCACTGATAATGGCAACTCCAATAGCTTCTTGTGAACCAGGCTTTGCCAAAATTAAAGTCTTATGAATTACAGCTCTAATATCAGCTGTTGGTTCATCCAGCAGCTGAAGTAACCTACAAATTGAGAAATACTAAATAAGCTTTGTGATGAAACACACACACTTGTTATTTCTTAACTCCAAGCCAAGTCAAAATATATAAAACTTCAGCACTAATTGTCAGACAAGTAATTTGTTGTGTGTGTATGTGATCCAATTTTGAGGAGAGGAACAGAGGGAGGGGATGGGTATTAGAAAAGCAGAATGCACAAAAAACTGCTTTACAAGGGCAATTTATACATCACATGCTCCAGCATCTGTAAACCATTTGATATTCAAACAATGTTTCCATACTTCAAATTCACATATGATATTTGTTTATGCATAAAAGGACAAAATTGTTAATCCACTGGCTTTACAGTAAATTTACTTTCCCTTCATTTTATATGGGACTGAGTCACGACAAAGCATGGTCAGGTTTAGCTGGAGGTGGAAAATATACCAAAATTATATTGGGAAGCACCCAAGTATAGCGCATCAAACTTTGCACTGAATAGAATATTTACAGGTCCCTGCAAGCAACATTATTTAAAAAAATAATAGAACATAAAAGGGAAAGGCAGAATATTAATAAAGACAGTGTTTGTGGGGGGGGGGGGGGGAGGGACTAATGTAAAAGCGTCAAGAGTGGAAAGCTGAGTGGGTTGGGGGAAATAAAGCAAGTCTGGAAAAGAAATTAAAGGAGGAACAGTTTATTTAAAAGAAATAAAGAAATGTTGAGACCGAAGAAATTACATAAAATGCAGACCGAGGGGGGGGGGGGGGGGGAGGCAAACATATGGAAAGACAGTTCTCACATGCAATGTTTTGATGTACTAGTGTCAAAATGGGGTATTCAGATGACATCTGTAGTGAAAGAGAGACAGAGCTAAGGACTGTCATGTTCTGCAACAGGATATTGCTTGTTAACAGTTCACAACTTTCTTTATGTCCACTTATCCTTACTGATAACACGGTGATAGCAACTGCAATTACAAGATTGAAAAGTATTTACATAATAGCTGGCACACAGCATGTGTCATTTTACAAGTGGTTCTCTGGTTGATATTGTATGTTTTGGCAAGTTTCTGTAACTGGTGGCAGGAGGTACATCAAGAAAGTCTTATAGCAGAGAGATCATACAGATCTCTCAACAACAGCTACTCACAGCACTGCAACAACAGCAAGCAATGAACGTAAGATCAACATAGTCACAATTTTCAGCTTTGGATACTGTAACAGGACAATAGTGCTCACATCAGTGTTTATTAAATCTGTATTTTCAGGAAAATTCTTAGCTAAGAGTTTTTATTTGCAGCCTTCTAACCCATAGATGCACCAGATACAAAACAGTAGTGGATAGTCCTCAAAATTTGTCCATCACAACGGCAGCCTCTGTCAATACACATACTATTATTTTTTTAGTAGTAAGATTTTGGAACATATGCAAGTTCAAACTTCAATAATTACCTCAAGGTAAATGATTCATTTACACACACACGTGGCACAGATTCAGAAAATACAGCCCTTGAGCCCTTGTGAAACAAGCGCTCCTTTATTCACACAAAATAATGAGTACTGTCGACAGAAGATTTCAAATTAATGCCATATTTCCTGAAGGCTTTCGACACTGTTCTTCACAAACAGTTTCTAGTCAAACTGCGTGCCTACGGACCCTTCTCAAAGTTGTGTGACTGGATTAATGATGTTTTTGTCAGAAAGAGAACATTTCTACATCTACATCCATACTCCACAATCCACTGTAAGGTGCATGGTGGAGGGTACACTGTACCACTACTAGGCATTTCCTTTCCTATTCCACTCCCAAATAGAACGAGGAAAAAATTATTTATTTACTGACCAGAACAGTATAAATTATTCATCTCATCGTGAACTAAATAATTATTCCCCTCATTCTACGTGACTCATTGAAAAAGCATTCAATGGCCATTGCCAACATCAGCACAAAATGCCGCCACCGTAAGTAAAATTGTACCCTTTTTTGTAGTGTATTACACCATAGTTATGAGGATGAAAAAAACGCAGCAACGCCATAATTAGTTGTTTGGTGTACTATATAAATAACGTCGCCTTACCCTGTACTATGGCATTTTCGAGGCATTCCTACACAGAATGCACTCAAAATGTAATGAGGATACACCGAAATCAGAAAGGGAACTACATAAATTTGATTTTCCTTGCAAAGAATTCTTATGTAAATTGGAACATCGATAGATGCGAAGGAATGTCATTATGTTTTTAATGCAGATGTTCCCTGTCAAAAGAAGCAAAGAAATGTCATTAAGCTATGAATATACACAAAGTGTAATCAGCAAATTGCTGTTCAATGTTAGTTTGTATTTGCAGAGATAAGATTGCAGCTCTTAACTCAAAATACTTCTGTTACTGACGGAATACGCACATCACGATCATCATCATCATCATCATCATGATTCTTTGCAGCACTACAAAACCAACAGCAGCTTTAGTGGTTCGTTGCTGTTCCATGGCATCACCATCGAAAATAAATAAAAAATAAAATTTTGAATTTAAAAATGCAGCAGCGCTATTAGTTCTTTGGTGCACTACATAACTAACAGGGCCTTTATTTGTTCTGTACTGTACGACACCATTTTCTAGGCATTCCTAAACAGAATGGACTCAAGATGTCATAAATCAGAAAGGAAACTACATAAATTTGCGTTTCCTTGCAAAGTATTCTTAGTAAATGAAAACGTCAGTAGGAGTGAAGGAACGTCGTTATGTTTTAAATTCAAATGATACCTTTGGTAAGAAGCATTTTTTTTTTCTTTTAATGACATTGCAAGGCATGCGGAATACATATAGTAAAAAAAAATTATTTTTTAGTGTTGTGAAGGGGTTAAATTTTACTTGCAGTGGAAGCTGTTTAGTATGTTAAATGTTGGCAGTGAAATATTCGCTTTAAAGGGATCATTAATTTACTGATCAGAACAACAATAATTATTTATTTCATTATCAACACAAAGATTTATTCCCCTCATTGTACGTGACTGATTTTAAAAAGAGGATTCAACGACCGTTGACAACATCAATACACTACACCACTGGTGTAGCCCTTGTTTCAGTCTATTACACCTTAGTTATGTGAATAAAAAATGCAGCGTCCCCATTAGTTATTTGGTATACTACGTAAATAACAGCGCCTGTATCGGATCTTTTCTATACTACACTGCAATTCAAGCATAGCATACACCAGAAACTACAAATTATGATATCTTTTCTTAGCCTGATCTGATTTTAATGAAATGGAGCTTATATGTCGCCCCAACGTACTCTCATTTGATCTACGAAACCCCATGAAATTTCGTATAGTACTCTTGGAGATTTTCTGTACTACACCATACTTATAAGCACAGTATACACATAAAACTTCAAATTACGATATCTTTCCTTCCTGTGATCGGATTTTGATGAAATGAATCCTATGTTACTCTCCAAACTAGTCACAATTTACCTGTGGAAACCCATGAAAGTTGTTTGAGTACTTTTGGAGATTACCCTCAACAGACAGACATACATCATGGCTTTTAAACAAATCATTAAATTATGATGTCTGATCCAATTTTAATTATTGAAGCTTTTATGTAGACGCACAATATAGCTCAAGTTACATGCGAAAAACCCCATGAAAATTCATCAAGTAGTTTTGGAGATAAGAAGTTTTTAATAGTTGAACAAACACACAACAGTTACTGAAAACACTTAAATTTTTTTTTTCGTGATCCGAGTTTGATAAAATTATGCCTATATGTTGACCTAAACTTTTCTTATGTTTTCTGTGAAAACCGCATGAAGATTCGTCCAGAAGTTTTGAAGATTGAAGTGAACAGCGACAGGCCTACATTTACAGATTTATTATCAGTATAGATTTATTTGTTTATCTACATAAATTATCTGAAGTAAAGAGTGAGTAGAAATTTGAAGTTGCTTAGTGATGATGCTGTGGTGTACTGGAAGATGTCATCACTGAATGACTGTAGTAGGATGTAGAATGACTTCTAGTTGGTGAGAGGAATGGCAGGTAACTTTAAATGCAGAAAAATGTATGGGATGCAGCTAACTAGAAGAAACAATGCCTTAATGTTCGAATACACATTTCAACAATGGAAAATCAGATTGGAATGTCAATATTGGAGGACAGATAACCACTCACTGTAAAGAGGCTCCGTGGACTGCTGACAGACAAGAAAAACAACTAATCACATGCACACAACTTAAATTTTCGACCATGGCCTTCATCAGAAAAAGAAACACATACATTCACACAATCACTCTGACAACTATATACACACACAACCATCATGTTCAACCACTCCAGCACCACAAGTATCTATAATGTGAGTGAGGTGAGGAGTGGAGGAGGAAGGTTGCCAGATAAGGGTGGAGATGGAAAGTTCTGTGTTGCATGATGGATTGTAAAGGCTCTGATAGGTGAGAATGTGAAATGCAGCATTGAATACAGTGAAGAGACGGGGCAGGAGAGGACAAAAAGTGGGTGTATAAGAGTATGGAGGGAGTGGAGCGAATTCATAATGATAAAAATAATGGGGGGGGGAGGGGGGGGTTAAAAAATAATAGTATGGAAAAAATAAAAATAATAAATAACTAATTAAGGGGATATTGGCAAGGGGCGACAAGGGATACATGAATTGGGGGGATACAGGATAATGAGTATGAAGAAGGCGGAAGGGGTTAATGTTAGGCAGAGGATGTAAGGATGGCAAGTTATCTTAGGTAGAGGTAAAGATGGTAACTGTAAGGCATTAGTACAGTGCTCTTTTACACAGTTATATCATTGTCTAGGCTTGATGTTACAGAGTGATACGAAATGGAAGGAGCACATAGGCCTAAGCACAGTCGTGGGGAGAGTGCATATGGTTAACTTTCATTTACTGGGAGAATTTTGGGAATATGCGATTCATCTGCAAAAGAGACCCTGTATAAAATGGTTGTGTGATCCTGTACTGAGCACTGCTTAAGCTTTTGGGAACCCCACCAGATCGGTTTAAAGGATGAGATAGGAACAATTCGGAAGAAGGCTACTAGGTTACTGATACGTTCAATTGCTCGATCAATGAGTAAGTGTTATACAGATACTTTGGGAACTCGAATGGGAATTTTTGGAGGAAAGAAAGCATTATAGAAATGCTGTTGATATATTTAGAGGGCTGGAATTTGTAGCTGATTCCAGAAGGATTCTAATGCCAACAACTCACTTTTTGTATAAAGCGCACAACGATAAGAGAAAATAGGACTTGTAAAAAGGCATATAGACAGTTATTTTCCTTAGCCATATTTGGAAATTGAGTAGAAAGGGAAATAACTAGTAGTGGTATGAGGTACACTCCACTTTGCACTGTATGGAAGATTACGGAGTATGGGTGTAGATGTAGATGTAGATAAGATACACATTTAGATAAGTTATACCTACACAAACAGCAACAAGAAAAAGAAGACTGCAAACTGGTTATGTGTATCCGACTCATCAGTAATACTTCTAGAAAGATAAGAAGAATTTTGTAGAGTCATAAGGTTAAATGCCTATTTCGACCTCAGCCTAAAAGTTTGAGTTTACTAGAATCAGTGAAGAATGATCAAGGCCTTAGCAAAACACATCTTTACCAAATCCCCTGCCAGTGTGGCAAAGCAAATATTGGGGAATTTGCACAGTAGAAGGTAGATGCTATGAACAGTCTAGTAAAGCATGGAAGCACATAATGAACCTAGAAAGAAAAAATATTTCCCGGGCAGTGACCCCCCCCCCCCCCCCCCCCACCTAAATTGCAGTAATGTGAACACTGAAGACCAGAATTCATGACCAGGCATGCTATCACCAGCACCATCCACAGCAGGGGCCACATGGTCAACAACAACACTGGAATATTGTGAGGGAAAAATGGTCAACATACATAGAACATCAACAGGAACACAGCAGCATTCTTCATCTGAATGTGAAAATGTATGGGCTTGGCAAAATATTGTGGAGTAAATATGGTGTGACGCAACTGGATACATGAGAAATCTACAAACCATTAGGTTTATAATTTAAAACAAGTTGCTGTTTTACATTATATACTGTACTAATCTTAGTATTACAGGAGCAACCCTGCAACAAATCGGTTCACTAGTTTCGAGCTGCACTTTTGGTGATCACAGGATATAAACAGCACAAGGTACTGAGTCCAAAAGGTATTTATGGAGATAATGGGTGGCTGAATCACACACCACCCTGAAATGAATATGACCACAGGGGCCCAATGAACCACCACTAGAAGCCAGGGTCAACTCTGGTCTTACACATCACCCATAACCACTGAAAAACTATCAAAAACTTCAATCTCATCAAGTGGTACATCACAACCAACATGCCCAGAAGAGCCACAGAGGAAGGCAGAATCATTATGTTCAACTCAACCAATAGCATCAACATCACAACTACACCAGCCTAAAACAGGAGACATATCCCCAATTTCTGCATAGCCACTGATGGCTGATGGAGAAGACAATTGTACAAAGCTCTTCCCTATCTCATCAATCACACTGTAAGATTAATTGCTATCATTCTACTCTATAAAACTTTTTGGCAAATTAAATCTGTGCTGGACCATGATTTTAAAAATTGAAACTGTGCTTACATAGGCAATGCTCCCGCTGATTTCCTTTTGCCAAACCCACTTGCATCCTACCCCCACAGTTTCACTTCTGACAGTACCTCACATTGTACTTTATAGAGGCCTTCTGCATATTATGCTGCTTGAGCACTCCCATTCAAAGGATATTATGAAGAAACAGCTTTGACTCAACATAACCCAGTGAAATGTTTCAAGAATTAATCTACTCAACAGAATGGGTGCTCTTATGGCATTTCTTTGCAGAAAAAAACAAATGTTACACACTATTTATAAGTTATTTTAATGTGCAACAAGTCCCTCATTTTACCGACACCAAGAGAGTATGTCAAAAGTAAATTAGAGACAAATATCAATTAATGTAAAAACATAAAAAATTGTTGCATCATCACAATTCTAGATCATGACACTTTACGTAAAGATGGAATAGAGATATACAAAACCAACATGTTGGTTCTCTTTACAGTACATGACAACAGAAATTGACAAATGGTACATCAACAACCATGACATTCTGAATTTGTGTTCCAGATTACAACATACACTAGTACCCTTAATACCTGGTAATCTGTAGTCTTCGCACTGATGCAGGTCTGTATTTGTTGTGCAATACTGCTTGCTGGTCAAGATTGCCCAAATTGGTTGGAGAGTTGTCTCATAAAAAAAAAAACAAAAAAAAAAACAGCCCTTTTCAATGTAGCTCAGGCTTGTTCAATACAGTTCATGTCTGGAAAATGTGCTAGTCATTTTAATCTTGAAATGCTGTTATCACGAAGCAAAGCATTCACAAAATATGCACAAAAGTATGAGCGTTTTCATCCATTAAGACGAACCCCTTGCTGAAATACTGCCAATATGGATTACTATATGACAAGAGGTGGTCTTCCTTGTACCATATAGCCATTTCCATTACCTTCTATAACTACCAGTGGTGGTTTGGGTTGACCAGTCTGCCTACAATACAATCTTCAATGATTGGTTGACAACAGATGTGAGTCACCTCTGTAACTAGCACTGGATGCCAATTCTGACGAGTCTATTCAGCATGCAGTTGGGCTCATCTATACTGCACCACATGGTGTCAAAGCTAGACCTCGCCACAGACATCGCTAATGATGTTGCATCTCATGCAGCCTATTATGTACAGTTGAATCTAAACATGACATCCTATGGCTGCTTGAAACTTATTAGTCAGCAGGGTGGAATTCCTCTAAAGGTTCCTCCGGGGTGAAATTCGTAAGGAGCGTTCATCAGCTGCTGTGGTAGCTTTTGAGTGGCCAGACTGAGGCAAGTCACTGACAGTTCCAGAATCTCTGTAGCTCATCCACATCCGAACATCACTTTTGGTTCACACCAAGATATCTTGAAAACTTGCCCAATGAGAGTTCCTCCTGACACAAAGTAACAATGCACATACAAACTTTGGAATTACCTACTAGGCATGGCAGAATTACAGCTAAAATGAGCAGTGTACTTCCTTCCTGGTGTTATAACTGGAACTGATCAGCCGTCTCACCCACTCTATCACATTGACATTGATCATCCCTGATGGTTTATATCTTTGTGTGGGCTGAGGAACATCTGTGGACAATCTATGGAACTGTGTTCTCTATTCAATACACACATTCAATGTCAGTGTCCCGGAGACCTTGGAACCAAGATGATGCAACACTTTTTAGGGTGTATAAATAATTCTAGAAACCTTACATATTATTATTTTATTAAGTGTAAGCATACCTAAGAACAGAAATTTGCATCCAGGGTGCATTCATCTTTCGGTACGTATACTCAAGTGGTAACTTTCCATCCAAAATCTGATGCTGTATTTGAACCAGTAGTGGGACCAGCTCACTTACCAAAGATGGAGTGCCCTAGGAAAAAGAAACATACAAATTACTTTACTATAATAATACATCGACACAGATTAGTTACTTGAATCCAAAATTTTCAGTTTGCTGGCTCAGTGATATAGTACCAGACTACAAATCCAAAAGTCAAGGGTTCAACCCTCAAGCAATCCTAGAATTTTTATCTGTCACTTATCACTTCTTTCAACTCTAGCAATGTTGGTTAATATGAAAACTGATGAGTTGCACAGTGGTTCAGAGTCCGTGTTAAAATGTAAATCCCCCTAAATCTGGCTGGATAAAGCAGTTTATAGGTTGAAGGAAGACAACAGTATATCACCTTTAACAGGTCAATACATAGTAAAGCATTGTGTTGTTCAAACCAATTTTCAGAGTGGTAGCTTCTTTATGTTGCTTATCCCAAATGATCAACTGATGTTGAATGCAATTGTGAAAAGACTTTCAGGATAAAGTGTCAAGTACACAGGGTGAATAATGTGATTTCTTACCAGCTTGTTTGTGAAAGATTGTAGTTCCCCAATAATAGTGTATATACTTTAAAGATAAGGAATAGTGTACTAAAATAATTACAGCAGCTTATGTAGGGTTCAGACTCCAACTGCACTTTTCCTGTCATCTATGTTATCATTTAATTACTTCCTAATACTATTGCCCCGATATTACTATCATTTCAACTTATGCTTCCAATATTCAAACAATTCTTAAGGTACAATTAGATTTATATGGATAAGAACACACTTCTGTGGTAATAAAAATTCAAACTGACTCCAACTATACTATACCAAGAATCAAAAATGTAGCCTACTACAGTTATGACAAGGTCTTTGTTTCACAATGAATATTTAAAAAAGAAAAGAGCACAAATAAATGGATCTCCTCCAAAATTTATCCCTACTCCAGTCTTTATTTGTCCTCTTGCGTATCAAACCTTTAAGAATAACGTCTCTTAAGAAACTGTTGCAATTTCCGTGACCAACCCTATACATACACACTAGGACAAAAACATTAAGCAGCATAAAAGAGTTTTGTAAATTGTTCACAAATTGATATTCATACTCATTTTAACAGGAAATTTAAAAATTTTGCAATTGGTGGAGGAATATGAGGTGTGTCAACACTATTTCACCAAACACCTGGCAAGGATAATAAGCAGGGGACATGTTGATATCAGAGCATAACATTTTTACAATATTCATTCCTTATATTTAGTTAGGCAGTAACTATTCCTCACAAAATGCAGCATAAACAACATTCCCAGCTGTCAGCATATGAGAGGGGGGCATGTAGTTGGGCATAAATATGACTTTTGAGTAATTTGTTGGTTGTGTGACATTTAAATATGAGTTTTGCCACTAATCAATAGTGTCAACACAATCAGGTGAACCATGGTTTAACATGATCTGTCTATGGGTGAAAAATATCAAACATTTATTTATTTGTTACTTTTATTTCAGCAAAATGGCAGTTTTATGATGTAAAGAAAGCACATCTACCAGAAAAAATGTAACAATTATGAAAAACAATAATTTTATAGAGTTCTAAAGTACATAATGATTGTGGATGACACAACACTTATTGATGTGTAACATTTCTAAAGCAAAAGTGTTACGCTTCAAAGATAATGTCCATTGTACTCTGTAAAGGGTAGTTTCTGTGTTGGTAACAATGACAACTTCTGGAGAAGCTGGAGTTAATAGGACATATGCATGGGTGCAAGACTCAGCTGATTGAAAAAGGACTATGCTTTAAAAAACTGACTCATGGGAAACATACTGGTGGTGCAAACAGTCAAACAAATAGCATGACTGACCACTTGCAGAACTACTATAGCTAAGCCACTAGAAATAATGTACCAGATTTGCTAGGAATGAAAGCAGCAGTATGAACTACTAACTTTCACCTCATCTTAAAAGATGAAGAACCGAACATGGATTTTGCCCTAAAAAAGAGGATTCATGGTGCAAATACAATAAGAAAGACCAAATTATACAGATTATGGGATATTCATTGCTGTATCTAATGTTATAAAATACATACGTAGATGATGCATACAGACTTAGCACATCCTGAACTGAAAAGAGTGTGCATGGGAAAGCAGAATGCAAATGAAGCATTTAAAGCCTTTATTGTGATTTCCAAAGACTGCTAACAAACTTAAACTAGGAGTTTGTGATGCTGTTCTGTTATTCAGTGATGGAAATGTTAATAGGACTAAAGTGCAACAAAATTTGAACATTAATTCAGGATTCAACACAACAAATAAATTAATAGTGTTAGATGAAATCTGTGCAAAGAAAACAGTTACAGTAGAACCCCTATTTAACGTTTTTCTAGGGACTGGAATTTTTTAACCTTAAATGGGGGTTTACATTAAATTGAGGTTTTGATAGAAAGCAAACCTTTTTCAGAATTGTTTGCCTGTATTGGCATGAATACGTGTTGTGCAAATACAGGGTGCCTCTAAACTTTCGACACTTTTTATAGTAAAATAAATAAAACTCCAATATAGGTCGCACTAATACATTTTTAAGAAAGCTTAATTATAAAATGGCTTCTATTAATCGGCGGTGAATAAACTGTCTGCTAAAAACATTGTTTGTCATTCTGGCGTTAGGTGGCAGGCCATCTACACTTAAACACAAACTTTAACACATGTGTCGCGGAACTACCGTGATTTGTTTAATGTATTGGGAGATCTGGTGATGGGAGAACAAATCTTTATCAGCAACAAGAAGAGCATTGCAGTTCTTCTGGTGCATGCTTAGGTTGGCAACATACCTACTACGTTTCGTGTAGCCAAGGGCATGCCACTTTGATGGGGCCAATGAGAAGCGAGAAATGCTTAAATATGTTTATAGTGCCAGTTATAAAGCTACAGTCTGGTTTGTTGTGTCTGTGAGATATTGCTGCGAGTGATTTTGACAGGATATGCTATTAGATAGATGAAGTTAACTGAATATATACTCCACTATGATGGTCATTGAATGGTGTTTGTTGTGGGAATTTGTTTTGTTACGAATGTGTCATTACTTTTAACACTACCGTGTGATCCATTGATTATCACCAATCCATTTACTGAACCACATGATTTAATTTACAGACACTAAACATTTCAAACAATGATGATTTGTAATTTTTGTAAAGTATGTGCCTTTTCACAATACAAACTGAACCATTTACATTCAACCATCCATCTACTGAGCCTCATGATTTAATTGTAAGAGACTCTGAGCCTCATGATTTAATTGTAAGACACTAATCATTTAAAACATTAATAATTTGCAAAGGAAATTATAGTGTTGTAGAAATTTAATGTCCTAATATTTTTCATCGAAACACTGGTGAATCTAATCACTTCACGCACATTAACAAACAAGTGACTGCTAACATGCACAACGACCACTGCCAACATATCACATAAGTGCAATACGACCATGCCGCTGATCAAGAATGGACACACGCTAGACACATAGCATTTAAGCGATTTTCTACTCTGTTTGTTACATACATCGGCTTCTTATTTATGAGCACACAGACCCGTTTTTCACCCACAGAATGTGTGTACGGTATATGTCATTATGAATTTTGTGATTAAAACCTCAATTAAAGGCCTTAACCATCCTTCACAAGCTTATGAATGCATAACCGTAACAAATAGAAATAAATAATTGAGAATTTCAACATTTCCAAACCCTAAATGCGGGTTTTGCCATAATATGAATTACGTTAAATTGAATATAAAATTGAATTGCACTTATGGAATAATTTTCAGGACTTGAAAATTCTTCTGTTAAATGGGGGTTTACGCTAAATCAAGATCACGCAAAATCGGGGTTATACTGTATAGTGGTAGAAGAAATGGCTAAAAGTGCAACAAGAATTCAGGGAAACTTTAAAGGCAACAAAAACAACAGAAGTAATCTAGGTTATATGACTGGAATGTTCCAGTAATTGACTGAAATGAAGTGAGATGTTACTCTAAGGTCATTTTTCTCAGATAAATAATTTCTTCCCCTTTATTACACATTGTAAGCAAACTAAAAAAGGTAGGCACATGATTTTTTTCTGTGTAACAACATAACCCCAATAAATAATAATATGGGTTTTCTTGCAAATAATATAAAAAGTACAATTATTTTTATTTCTGAGGGGGGGGGGGGGAAGCATAGCAAGTAAACTACTATTAATTAGGCTGCCACTAATAATTCTAATTATGAAGAGAGCCTATAAAATGAACATTAACAAGAGCAAAACAAAGATAATGGAACGTAGTCTTAGAAAATCTGAAGGAATTAGATTAGGTAATGAAACAATGAAGGTGGTAGATGAGTTTTGTTACTTTGGTAGTAAAATAACATATGATGGTCGCAATACAAAGGATATAAAATTAGGGTGATTTCAGACGATATGGTTTATCTTCTCTTTCCCGCTGCATAGCAATGAATTAGCACTAATTTCAACCTCCATGTGCTGCTTATTTCATGCACGAGACAGTACCGTGTCTCATGCTCTCATGTTTAGATCAAAAGTTTACCGACACAATAATCAGTCAGACCTCTCTTTGTTGAAAGTTCTTGCTGTGTTATGGAGTGGAAACTTTCTGTTGTTGCGACTGGTGAAAAAGTATTGTAGTGTCAGTTGCCAACGAGAGCAGTAGGTTGTGGCACTGTGAGAAGTTTTGTACCAGTTTGTCACGAGTTTTGTGTAAAGTTTCAAAGTAATTGAAGTTTTTTCGAAATTGTGTACTTTGTGGGGTGATTTTGGACAATTCCGAGAATGTATAAAAGTAAGAAATGTGTTCAAGATCAGTGTAACTATGACACAGAAATTTTAAAGAGAGCAGTTCTAGATATTCAGTGTAGAAAATTAATGCATAGAAACACCTTTATTAAATAAAATCCCATATCTCAGTCCTTATCCCTATTTTAATTATGGATGTCCTTAAAATATGTCAAAAGTCACTAAAATCAAACAAAGAAAGTAGAATAAAAAAAGTCAATTTGTGTCCAAAATCACCCCATACACTTTGAAACACCAGACAGAGATTGAAAATACACATGTGTTCAAAATCATCCCACTCCATGGGGTAATTTCTGACACTTTATTTGTCTGTCTCAGGCAAAAGTAGATGCACATGGACGTTCTGTTTCTAGGATATTTTATTGGTTAGACATATACCCCACCACTTCTGCAGAAAACAACGAAATCTGACAAAACCTATGAATGTTATGGTGAAAATAATCTCAAAACTGTCCGAAATCACTCCATTTGACGGTACTGCACTTGTGTGTCGTGATGTGACCATGTTGGGAATGGTCATGCAGCATGCTGGGACAAAGCAGTGCAGAGTCAGTTGTCTGTTAATGCATGCCTAATGACAGCTGTGTTCTAACAAAAAATATGATGAAATATTTAATTTCCACCACTCAGCAGTTTCCACTACAGTTTCTACTGCTTGTCTTCATGCTCACCAAACCTTGCCTTGGCTAGCAAGGTAGCGCAGATCTGACCCTTACAGAGAATCTATGGAGCATTGTGGCACAACCTTCCAACTAGCTTTGATGACTGATTGAAAATAATTGGGCACTATATTCCTCAGGAGGGTATCCAACAACTCTATCATCAATATTAAGCTGAACAATTGCTTACAGAAGGGCCAGAGATGGACCAACACATTACTGATTTGGTCAACCAATT
The DNA here is from genome assembly GCA_026315105.1 of Locusta migratoria. NCBI lineage: Eukaryota > Metazoa > Arthropoda > Insecta > Orthoptera > Acrididae > Locusta > Locusta migratoria. Next base: position 795,005,008 of record CM048744.1, on the reverse strand, counting down.
AAATTTTTTCTCTTGAATGAATAATACATTCTTCCTGAAATTATGTTCATTTGTTTGTGTGTACTTCTAAACATCATCTACTGATTTACATACCATTCAAGTCATTCCTTTGGGATATATCCTTTTCTTGTTTTTGTCTTAGAGTATACGCATTATATAATGAGGATAGGTCTCAACTGCCAGCAAAGATCGCTCAGCTGCAACAGGCATGTAGAAAATGACACTTGTACAACTTAGTTTTTTTGGCAACAGCCTACTTTAGAGAGAGAGAGAGAGAGAGAGAGAGAGAGAGAGAGAGAGAGAGAGAGAGAGGGGGGGGGGGGGCAGGGGGTCACATGCACACATCCATCATCTTCAGATACTGCAGCCAGAGTGCAACAACAATTTTTATTGCAAGCAGAATCATTTTCATAGTTTCTAATAAAATACACACAATGATAATTAGTTTATTTTAACTACCTAATAAAAATAAATTATTTGATCCTTTCGACTTAAAAAAGCTGAGAGATTTTATTGTTGACAAATTTGCTTACTGCAAGAACCTTACAAGTGGGTGTTGCACATGCACTCAGTAATCTTACTTTTTTATTTGAAAATATGTGTAACATTTATTTATTATCTTAAAATCAAAGTACCTTCGCTACATCCAACAGAATTTGTAGTGCTAAGGCCACTACACCTGGATCCTTATCTCCAAGCAACTCTTGTACTTGTTCAATATACTTCATACACTGTTCAGGACTTGTACGAAGAAAGTGGTGCAATGCTATAACTGCTTTTCCACGTACAAATTCCTGAAGCATAAAGACAGTGTTCATTAAACTTAAAAATCATATAATACATAATCACTTATAACATTATTCCAGAACCAACGTATATCAGTACTTACATTTGAATGTTTTAGTTTTTCTACTGCTAAAGGAAGAAATACAGAAGCTTGGTCTGTTGGAATAAGAGAGCATGCAGCTGTCAAGGCCATAGAAATACACAGCACATTTTTACTATTGAGATCTCGTAGTATTGTATTGACTAGTAATACTGTAAGAGGATCTGATCTTTTCAGAAGACAGACACATGCCAGATACCCTGTAACAAGAAAACCATCATTAAATATTGATCCACAATAATTCGCACAAAAAAGTCACTGTAAATTCTGTACCTACACTACATTTGCTTACAGAACTAACTTTGTGCATTATCATCCTGTTTCCTTTACATAATTCTCACCTCACAAACAAATATTAATAAATAGCATTTAAGATGTTAAGTATATGCTCCAGTGTAAGTGTGTTTACTCAACTACAGTTCCATCATTACAATACAAACAAAGTTGATTAATGTTGAAATAATACAGCCAGAAAAGATAATATTATATATAAAAAAAGAATGCAACAGATATTAAAAAATATTTGCAGTGTATGAAATCATATATGATAATCATAACATATTCCATACCACTTCAAAAAAGAAGAAAGAATAGGGATTAATGTCCCATCAACAATATGGTCATTAGAGACAGTCTCTTACAGATGTTTTAGGTCTGAATAACAATAATACAATAAGGATAGGTTGCAACTAACAGTGAATTATTAAGCCATAACCGGCATGTAAAAAAGATCATTCCACTCACAACTGGGCCTAAAAGCTTTCAGCCATTACCTTTGTGAAAAAAAAAAAAAAAAAAAAAAAAAAAAGATCATACAATCAGACAGGCACAGCTTATACACACGACTGCCATCTCTGGATGCTGCACCCCAAGTGCTGCTTCAGCAATGAGCGTGAAAGAACTATTGTGCATGTGTGATTGATTGAATATGTATGTGCTATTTTTTATGAAGGCTGAAAGCTGTTAATAATGTCACTGCATATTCTACATGTCTGCAGCTCAGCAATCAAATTTATAGTGAATTGCAACCTATCCTCATCATATTATTAAGATTATTTAGAAAATATATAAAGGATTAAATAAAAACACACATAATGGCAGGAGAAAAACATGTAAAAGTTACAGAAATGTGCGAGGTTGCAGAGCCAGTAGCTCCTTCTGTCAAATCGGTTAAAGAGAAAGGAAACTGGATACAGGAAAAGGATTGATAAGGTTTAAGAAATAATGAGATGTGTTACAGAAAAGTCACCCACAATTCTAGTCCATGGAAGACCTACCAGATGGGATGAGAATGATTGTTTGGAACTTTGTGCGAGAGTCAATAATAGAGGAAAGCATAGAGCCTTACACATGGTAGAGAGGTGGGAGCATGAGGTTAGACATATCCTTTAAAAAAATTACATAGGCCTAAAACTAAAAAGTAAGGAAGGAAACTAAAAAGTAAGGAAGGAAAATAAAAAGTAAAGAATAAAAAGAAAAGTTACTGAAAAACAATGCCAAAATGCCAAGGCCAAACAAATTAATGTAAATTTAGAACAGGTTGATGAGAAGAGCCAGGCACATATTGTAACACCAGTTCCCATCTGCAGAGTTTCAGGAAACTGGTGTCATGAGAGATAAGATGTTGGTCTTCAATTTCTCCTAATACTTTCATAACTCCTAACACACTTATTTCTTTTATTAACTGTCTTAACCTCCCTTCTAGTGTATATTAGTGCCTGCTTACCATTATATTTTTTTGCATTCTATAATTTTTGCATTCGTGGCACAATTCTAATGACTATAACAATAGCAAAATAAACAAACATTAATAAATACATTGCGGCTTGCATAGTTGCAAAAATAGGAGACAAAGTGTGGAAATGTCTGTTAACATGAATGTTACAGAAGACACATATCTGATATGATAACAATGAAATAATGTGCGAAAGTTACAAAGAACTAACTAACTCATCATATTAACTGCCTGGCAGATAAATTCCAATAAGATGTAAAAGATGGGCAAAATAAACTAGTCCAGAAAGTATTTCATGCGCATGAAGATAGGCAACTCTACTCATATCATCTGCACCCGAGATAGATATGTCCCAAATCTGACGATTAAAAGAATTCTTCTTTTTTTTTAATAAATAAATGAATTTAAACAATTTGGGCCAGTTTCATTTTGCCCAGCTTTATGTTTACGACAAAAGATGAAAAGTACGAGACTCTTAAGATGACAATCCAACAATAATGTTGGCGAATAAGTACATTTCTAAAAGTTTTATTTTTGATGTGCTGAACGAAATGAAAGATCTGAAGATGGTAGTTTAATCTGTCGAAACCAGCAATCAGAATATGAAATTACAAGCGATTTGGCTGTTGTCCTTAATAAATTGATTGAAAAGAACGCCCCCCTCAAAATGACAAACTTTTATAAGCAGTATTTTATTCCAATAAGTACAAGGATAACAAGTTCAGATAATAAATTTGTAGGTCTATTTTTGAATAATCACTGATCTAATTTTAGAATAAGGACTCGTGTGTGTGTGTGTGTGTGTGTGTGTGTGTGTGTTTGTTTTGATCTACCCTTTATCTTAGGTCATAATACATCCAAGAATATTCTTTGTATTACCATGCTGAAAGGATGACATGAATGAAATTCATGGCAGAAAGGTAGCAGAAGCAACTGACAACGAAAAATACACAGAGATGACAGGAATCCTGCTAAGGTATCAGAAGCTTCTATGAAATTATCAGAAACATCTACCCAAAAAACTCAAGAGTAATACCATGCAAAACATCCCACCACAAACAGTGTCAACTATAATGAATATTTTTATGGTTCAATGTCAGGAACAGAACTCAGGATGCTGAGATGAAAATTTTCCAATCCCTTTAGTCAGCAGACTGAGTGGTGGGTATGCTGCCACTAAGGCTAAGGAATTTCCATAAGTCAGTTAGTGACGATTTGACTAATATTTTAAATAGCTATGATTTTTACATAGATACTGAGAGATGGTGAGACTTTATTTGTGTATTTCAGTACCAGACAGCATCACAGACCAAAATTTGTTATCTTCTTCATCTTTCACTTCACTGTACTCTGATGGTGTAACTGGTACTTCTCCATCTAACAGAAATAACACTGAAATAAAAATCACATTAGCTGTTGTACCTACAGCTTTGAGAAATTACCACTGCAAGTTCAATAATAACCAAACTGAGTCATGATGTTAATATTTGGAGCCACCAATGTATTACGTACAGTAGGTATTACTGGCTTCCTTTTGTTACCCATAAGAATGACAATGCCACAATAAATGAGACTAATATCAATAATAATCATAATCATGACAATAAAAAAAGGAATTACCAAAGAAGAAACTTTTTTCTCAAATATGTGAGTTGACAGAATCAGTTGAAATCTTTTAATTTTAGAGATACAGCAACAACTGGACACCAGTGTGTAAGATGTGAAAGAAGCCAACACTCACCTCAAGAAGTGGATTATATGGGTGTGGATGACTCACAGAAGTAGAAGGCAGACAACTCACCTTAGCAAAGCCTTGGTATACAAATGGAAGTCCATAACATTCATGTCATTCTGTCTTTTGCCTGTGTGGATCAGACACACTTTTTAACTATCCATTCTTTAAGGCACTGGCTTCTTTCCCTATCCAACACACTGTGAATTTCAGATATTATGTTGCCATTCCTTGTGAAGACTATTGTCGCCTGGAAAACAGAGAAGTATGCGGTGACTATAGTAACACACGACAAAAGGTAAACTCATATGTTTTCCTGAATCCCATATTTTATACACAGATGCCATCTGTCTAATGCCAAGAATATGAAGTTTCGCAATAATATGAAAATTTGCAACATCTCACATTGTATTAATAAACATGGTCTTAATGGATTACAATAACAAAATTCCATAGGTAAGTGATGTGATGAGTAACAGGAGACAGCAATAATGTGGAAAACTAAATAAAGTGTTAGTAAAGAGAAAAAAAGTTTATTACGTACTGGGAGTATACAAGTGAAAGGAACATTTGTGAAAAGTTAATTCTGTGCACTTCAACAGTACAGCTGGTGATAGGATAAAAATATCACATTGTTCACAAGTTGATTTCAGGTAGCTTCATTGGCAAAGTGTCACTGGCAGAGCACAAGTTCTTTAGTTCAAAGTTTCAGCCTAACACAAATATTATGAGAAGAAATTATTATTGTGGTAACATATGCTGAAGTGAGATGGATAATGCAAGAGACAAAAGCAAACAGTGACAGTTGTATCCTGTATTCAAGCAATAATTCTTGTGGTGGTATTGGGCCTAGTTGTAGCGATATTAAAATGAGAATGCCACAATAATGAGACTAATTGTTCACATTATCTTTAGTTTGCAGCTACTCTGCAATAAAACTGTTTTGTGAACAAATGTCATTTACTGATTTCACTACCTATTTAACACCTGGGCCAAAATAAAAAAATTTATTTAATGAGGCCACTCTTGAAGAAAAAATACATTTATACTCCCTGCCTCTCAATTATTCTTTTGAAGATCCTCTGGCTATGGCACTTCATATCTATATGAAGCTATGTTTCAGAATCAAACAGAAACTTGCTGTACTATATTATCAAGTCTGCCATATCTCATGTCCAATACTTCAGAGAAATTACTTTTCTGTTTTTTCTTGAGATGCACACAGCACATAATAATGTCATGTAGCTCAATGGCCTGGTGCAAGTCTTTCAATTGGATGCCACTTCGGCGACTTGTGTGTCCCTAGCCTACCCCAGTTATCCAGCCAGGGATAGGGGACATACATCTTAATGAGGAATCTGAACCAATGTCGTTTTTGGTGACGCCTCACATCAATGATAGGTGAAGGATGGGTTAAAATATAGACTGAAAAAATCCGAGGTCCAGCCAAGTTTCAAAACAATGACCCTTAGGTTTTCAGTCCAGACCTTGCCGTAAGACCACCAGCCCCACAGCATATGAAAGTATTCACACATCAGCAGTTATTTGTTGACGGGAAAATAATGTGCAGAAGATGCACATTATTTGTGAGCACCGAGTGTTCTGCTATTGAAGTTATCAGATTTGTTTACACAACTCACGCAGCTGTTTTACTTGCTCTTGATTCTAACACACCTCTCCTTACGGTTTCTCATTCCCATTTCTCCTGATTCAACCTACTATAAGATTTTTTCAAAGTAGTGGCCTACTCCATTGATCTAGACTGACAGATATTTGTTGTTTATAAAGAAAAATCTACATATCTGCTGTAGTGTTAATCATTTCTACAGAAACTGCTAAAAGAAACTTATTGTTTTGTACTGTTTGATTTCCACACTATTTACACTTTTTACTGGTATACACTCCTTGTCTGAAGTCCTAAGAGACTTCACAATACCTTCTAATAATGGAAAGTCCAAGTTGCAATTAGCAATATATAATAGGACTTTTTTTTTTTTTGTTTTTTGTTTTTTTTTTTTTTTTTTTGTTTTTTTTTTTTTTTTTTTTTTTTTTTGTTTTAGAGCACATAACTGCTAAGGTCATTAGCGCCCAGATAAGAAGATTCACTAAATATCGAAAAAATTAGTAACTACCATGTAGCGTATCAAAAGAAGGCTAAAAACAAAGATAAAAACAATTAAAAGGGTTAAATATCTTTTGATAGATTGGCCATGTTGATAAAACGTAAAACTCGAGCAGCTGCTCGTGTGTCATCAGCTAAAAGTTCCTCTAGAGTAGACGGAAAGTGAAGGGCTACACGGAGACAATTAAAATTGGGGCAAGACAGTAAAACATGTCGCACCGTCAGCAATTCACCGCAGGAGCACAGCGGTGCAGAGTCGGCGGTTAGCAAATGACGGTGGCTGAAATGGCAGTGACCGATCCGCAACTGGGCCAGGATGACCTCCTCTCGCTGAGAGGGGATATATAATAGGACAGTTAATGACTCACCGCAAAGACGTGACGACGAACCACGACAGGCACACAAAAAAAGGCACACACATACAACACTTTCAGCTATCGGCCATGGCCTTCAGAAATAGGAACATTTACGCAATCACACAGGCACACAACACAGTCACACAACCGTCATCTCCAGATGCTGCACTTCAAACCATGCTCTACAGTGTGGAAAGATGGGAGGGGAGGGTGGATAAGAAAGTTGAGTCTTTTTTTTTTTTGTGGTTTTAGGGCGCACAACTTCTACGGTCATTAGCGCCCAGACAAGAGCATAGATTCGCTAGATCTAAAAAAATAAATAAATAAATAAATAAAAAATAAATAAAAAAATTAAAAAAAATTAATAATAAAAAAAAATTGTGACTGTCAGAGCATCAAGAAGAGGCTAAAAACGAAAGATAAAAGACAATTAAAAGGGTTAAATATCCTTCAATAAGTTGGCCAAGTTGATAAAACACAAAACTCGAGCAGCTGCTCGTGTGTCATCAGCTAATATTTCCTCCAGAGTAGACGGAAAGTGAAGGGCTACACGAAGATGATTAAAATTAACACAAGACAGTAAAACATGTCGCACTGTCAGCAGTGCACCGCAGGAGCATAGCGGTGCAGGGTCGGCGGATAGCAAGTAACGGTGGCTGAAATGGCAGTGACCGATCCGCAACCGGGCCAGGATGACCACCTCCCGCCGAGAGGAGCGTGAGGAGGTCCTCCAAGCGGCCGGGATCGGTTTTACAGTTCTCAATTTATTGTTGTACAGTGAAAACCACGCACTGTGCCAGGACGACACGATACTCCGGCGAAGAGCCCGTTGAACATCGTCCGATGGGACGCAAAAGGTAGCCATGCGAGGCAAAAGAGCTGCGGACTTGGCTGCTATGTCGGCGGTCTCATTCCCGGGCACACCCACGTGGCCAGGGACCCACAGGAAAGAAAAGTGACAGCTGTCATCTGCTAGCAACTGGAGGGAGCGTTGGATCCGATACACAAGAGGATGGTTCAAGAAAGGGTCCTTAAGACTCTGCAGGGCACTAAGGGAGTCCGAACATATGGCATAGAAAGGTTGACGGTGGCGGCAGGTGTACAAAACGGCCTGGTGGAGGGCAAAAAGCTCAGCCGTGAAATTCGAGCACCGGTCAGGAAGCTTGTATTGGGAACGGTTGTCCCCGACGACGAAGGCAGATCCGACACTGGCAGTGCTCTTGGAACCATCAGTGTAAATAAATATGGCATTATCAAACCACGAATGGAGTTCGACAAGCCACGAGCGGTATACCAAATCCGGAGTGCTCTCCTTGGGGAGGGAACTAAGTTCAAGGTGAGTGTGAACCTGGGCCTGATGCCACAGTTGCAATGGGCTTTCGCTCAACCGAAAGGTGGAAGGAAGGCCTCTGTAGTAGGCGGCGAAACCGAACTCCAGGTGGAAGCAAGGCAATCGCAGACAACTGATATTGGCGATCGAGTGAGTCTTCAAAAAATAATCGGTAAGATGGATGGTTGGGCATCGACCGCAAGCGGCATGCGAACCGACACAAGAGTATGTCACGCCGAGTGGTCAAGGGTAATACAGCAGCCTCGGCATACAGACTTTCAACAGGGCTGGTATAAAATGCACCGGTTGCAAGACGTAATCCCCGATGGTGGATAGAGTTGAGACGGCGGAGAATTGACGGCCGTGCAGAAGAGTATACAAGGCTTCCGTAGTCGAGCTTCGACTGAACAATGGCCTGGTAAAGGTGAAGCAGAACGGTACGATCCGCTCCCCATGACGTGCCACTGAGGACACGAAGAACATTTAGGGATCAGGCACAACGGGCTGCCAGGTAGGACACGTGTGTGGACCAGCAAAGTTTACGATCCAACAGGAGTCCCAAGAATTTCGTTGTCTCCACAAAAGGGAGAGCAACAGGGCCGAGATGTAGAGAAGGTGGAAGAAATTCCTTGTATCTCCAGAAGTTTATACACACCATTTTCTCAGTAGAGAATCTGAAGCCGTTTGCGATGCTCCAGGAATATAGACAGTCAAAACAGCGTTGAAGAGAACGCTCCAAGAGACACGTCCGCTGGGCGCTGCAATAAATTGCGAAATCGTCAACTAAAAGAGATCCGGAGACGTCGGCTGAAAGGCAATCTATGATTGGATTGATTGCAATGGCAAAGAGAGCCACACTCAAGACGGAGCCCTGTGGTACCCCATTCTCCTGGCAAAAGGTATCTGACAAAACAGAGCCCACCCGTACCCGGAACTTGCGATCCGCCAAAAACGCTTGAATGAAAAGAGGGAGGCGGCCCCGAAGGCCCCATGTGTGCAATGTGCGGAGAATGCCCGCTCTCCAACAGGTATCGTATGCCTTCTCCAAGTCGAAGAACACTGCTACTGTTTGACGCTTCTTTAGAAAGTTATTCATAATGAAGGTCGATAACGTAATGAGGTGATCAGCAGCTGAGCGGTGTCGACGAAAACCGCATTGGATATAAGTCAGGAGGCGGCGAGATTCGAGGAGCCAGACCAACTGAGCGTTAACCATGCGTTCCATCACCTTACAGACGCAGCTCGTCAGAGAAATGGGGCGATAACTGGAAGGCAGGTGTTTGTCCTTCCCTGGTTTGGGGATGGGGACAACAATGGCTTCACGCCAACTTGTGGGAACATGACCTTCAGTCAATATGTGATTGTAGGTACTAAGATGAAAGCACTTGCCCGCAGGAGAGAGGTTTTTCAGCATCTCAACATGAATCGAATCGGGCCCGGGAGCAGAAGATTGGGACAGGGCGAGGGCACGGTCTATCTCCTGCATGGTGAAGACGTTATAATTTTCACGATTAAAAGAGTGGCAAGAAGGCGGCCGTGCCTCCTCTACCTGTTTGCGAAGCAGAAAGGCAGGGTGGTAATGGGCAGAGCTAGAAACCTCCGCAAAGAAACGGCCCAATGCGTTGGAAACATCAGCGGGGTCCACGAGGACTGTGTTCTCCATGGTCAGGCCAGGAATCAGGGAGTGGACCTTAATGCCGGATAAACGGCGGAGGCCACCCCAAACAACCGTGGAGGGAGTAAAACGGTTAAAAGAACTAGAAAAAGCAGTCCAGCAAGCTTTCTTGCTGTCGTTTATGATACGACGACATTGCGCTCTCATATGTTTATAATGTGTGCAATTCTCCAAAGTTGGGTGGCGGCGGAAGGTGCGTAAAGCACGGCGCCGGGCTCTAAGCGCGTCGCTGCAGGCTGCAGTCCACCAAGGGACCGGCACACGACGTGGAGAAGATGATGTACAAGGTATGGAATGTTCGGCAGCGGTGAGAATAACCTCTGTGAGGTATTCGCCCTGACTGTCACAGCTGGGAAAATTCTGATCGTGAAAAACAGCCATGGAAGAATAAAGCCCCCAGTAGGCTTTAGAAATGTTCCAACTGGTGGGACGAGAAGATGGGGAATGATGCAGGAAGTGGATGATACAAGGGAAATGGTCACTCGAGTACGTGTCAGAAAGTGCATACCACTCAAACCGACCGGCAAGCTGAGGAGTGCATATCGCAAGGTCTATGTGGGAGTAAGTATGAGTTGTGTCAGAAAGGAAGGTCGGTGCACCTGTGTTGAAGCAGACAAGATTGAGGTGTTGGAGAAGGTCCACCAAAAGGGAGCCTCTCGGACAAGGCGCCGGAGAGCCCCATAGGGGGTGGTGGGCATTGAAGTCGCCTACCAACACGAAAGGTGAAGGGAGCTGGTCGACGAGGTGTAGCACATCTGCCCTAGTAAGGGCAGATGACGATGGCGAATAGATATTACAGAGGGAAAAGGTAAATGTGGATAGAGTGATGCGGACGGCAACTGCCTGTAGGTGAGTATGCAATGTAATGGGATGGTAATAGACGTCGTCTTGAATGAACATGAGAACCCCTCCATGGGCTGGGGTACCTTCCACGGGTGGCAGGTCGAAACGCAAAGAGGTGTAGTGGGGATCACTTGGACGCAACTTAGTTTCTTTGAGACAGACTAGAAGCGGGCAGTGCAATCGAAGGAGTAGTTTTAACTCCTCCCGATTGGAACGAATGCCGCGAATATTCCATTGAAGGAGCACCATGATAAAAAATGAGATAAGAAATGAGGATAAAAACAAACAAGCAAGCGGGGTCACCTCGATGGTCGCCGAGGACCGGATTTCGAGGGAGCACTGCTATCGCTGTCTAGGGGCAAAGGGTCGTGGTCCATAGGTTCGACCGACGTGCCTGCCAGCTCCTTGAGTTGATCAGGAGGGGCAGTTTCCACCGCCGGTAAAGGGCCGGGCGCCCGGCAGACGGAGCGTCCCGGTGAAACAGAACACGGCCGAAGCCGGCAACTGTTGGGCGGTGTGACGGATGGGTCACGCCTCGGCGGGGAAGGTGAGGAACTCTTTTTCTTGTTGGCTCTTCTGGAAGATTGACGGTGAGAAGAGGCAGTTGACGATTGGGAAGAAAAAGAGAACGCAGAAAATCCTCACGGACGGGTTCCTTTTTCAAAGTCCGGGCATCTTGTTTAGGTGCCCGCGGTTTACCAGAGGTTGGCGAAGACTGTACTTTAGAAGCAGCAGGAGGAAGCGGGGACGTGGAATGGGCAATCTTCGGGCTGGCGGATCGCACAACTGTGTCAGCGAAGGTAAAATCACAGGTCTGGGTACTTGAATCCTTAGTAGGTCGAGTGGAGGTGAGGACCTTATTGTATGTGCCCGCTGGGAGGACAGCGGGCTTTCGACTCGCCAACAACTTTCGAGCGGCAGATGTTGATACCTTTTCCGTAACACGAATTTGCTGGATGACCTTTTCATCCTTGTATACAGGGCAGTCGTGAGAGGAAGCCGCATGGTCATCGTTGCAGTTAAGGCAGTGAGGGGACGGAGGTGGGCAATCCCCCTCATGGGTGTCCCTACCACAAGTGACACATTTTGCTGCATTCGCGCAAGATTCACGGGTATGGTTGTACCTGTGGCATTGGAAACAGCACATTGGGTTTGGAATATAAGGGCGGACAGGGATAACTTCGTACCCTGCTTTGACCTTCGATGGGAGTTCAACTCTGTTGAACGTCAAAAACACAGTAGGAGTCGGTGTCAGCTGGTTATCTACCTTTTTCAAAACCCTATGCACGGCTGTGACACCCTGATCGGACATGTAGGTTTGTATGTCTTCGTCAGACAACCCGTCAAGGGATCTCGTGAAGACTACCCCCCGTGACGAGTTGAGTGTGCGATGCACTTCTACCTTGACAGGAAACGTGTGTAACAATGTAGTCCGGATTAGTTTCTGAGCTTGGAAGGCACTGTCCACTTCCAGCAACAATGTGCCATTGCGCTGACGCGAACAGATTTTAACAGGGCCAGCAATTGCATCTACACCTTTCTGGATGACGAAAGGATTGACAGACGTGAAATCTTTTCCATCGGTGCGAGAGACAACAAAAAATTTCGGTAGATTAGGCAGAGTCTTCTTTTGCTGAGGCGAATCTATCTTTCGTTTCTGGGTCAATGTCACTGAAGAAGAGAAGGAAGTCATCGCGGAAGTGTCCCCCGTGATTACCGGCGTCTCCGATGGCGCGCTCCTTCCTAGTGGGGGCCCTCTCCGAGGGCTTACCCGCCTTAGGTGATTGTTCACACCTCAGGTCACACCTCCCGAGAACTGACGGAGGAACCAATCGGCATGTTCGGAAGGTACCAGCTCGGGTAATCACCCCTCCCTGGGCCTGGCCTTTACCAGGGGGTAAGTAAGTGCCCTACTTGTCTACCCGGGGTGGGGAATTACGCGTTACCCCGTCACCTGCTACGCATGATAATGCGTGGGTCGGCCTTCAGACACGCACAGGGAGGAAAGAAGAAGAACAGAGAAAGTGAAGAGGAAGAAGGAAAGAAGTGTCTCAAACGCCGAGGCGGAGACTAATGAGGAGAAGAAGGCTAGGAGAATACAAGGAGAGAAAGACAGAAACAAAAGGGTAAGAAAGGAAGGAACCAAGGAATAAGAGAAACGACAACAAGAAACCACCTTAACTCACGAAATACGCCCGTCTCCGGGCGAAGGCATAAACCGGGAGGAAAAGTGAAGCAGCCTGCGGCAGAAGAAAGGCTGCTCCGGCTCGGGGCCCCGTGCGCGCCACACACGTACCCACAAAAGAACTGTGGGCCCCCTGGGGGGGAAAGTTCAGTCATGGTGGTGGGGATGAATACAGCACAGCCTTCTAGAGTATGTACATATTAGGTGGGAGGAATGAGATGCAGCTTAGGGGTGGCATGGGGAGGTGTGTGAGTGGAGAAAGATAAAATAAAATGAATGCACGCGAATGTAGACACACACACACACACACACACACACACACACACACACACACACACACAGTGCTCAAAAAAGGGAAAGTTATCGTAAGTTGAGGCCTGGATAATTTAGGGATCAGAAAATGTACTGTAGGGATAACTCCCATATGTACAGTGTAAAGTTCAGAAAAGTTGGTGGTGGGTGGGAGGATCCAGATAGCCCAGGTTATTAAGCAGCCATTGAAATCAAGCATATGCTCCACTGCATGTTGTGCTACAGGGTTATCCATCTTGTTTTTCCCACAGTTTGGCGGTGACCATTTATTCTTACGGACAGCTGGTAAGTCGTCAAAAAGGCTGCGCAGTGTGTGCAGCACAGCTCATAAGATACATGGCTGCTCTCACAGGTGGCCCGGCCTCTAATAGGGTAGCATAAGCCTGTGATAGGACTGGAATAGGACGAGCTAGATGGGTGAATTGGACAGGTCTTGCAATGGAGTCTTCCACAGGGATATGATCCAGAGTAGTAATGAGTGACAAGGGGAACACTCTTTTGTGGTTGGTTATTGGTGGTAGAGGGAGGATTTGACATGTGGGGGGATATGGCATGGGAGATCTGTTTGCGGACTAGGTTTGTGGGGTAGACCAGGTGAAGTGGATGGGGAGAAGGAGTTGAGGTTTTGAAGGATGAAGGTAGGGTGTCTTGGCCCCCCGTCCAGGTCAAGAAAATAATATGAATAAACCTGAACCAGATCAGAGGTTTGTAATGCTAGGAAGGATTCCTCCAGACAGCCCGTAAACAGGTTGGCCTAGAAGGGTGCCATGTGGGTGCCCATGGCTGTGCCACGAATTTGATGGTTTGAATTCAGGAGGACATTGGGAGAGGTAGTGTTCGAGAGGAGCAAGGCCATGGGCATGTGGGGTGTTAGTGTATAGGGAGGTTGCATCTACTGTGACAAGTAGGGATCCAGGAGGTAAAGGGGTGGGGATGGTGGAAAGTTGATGAAGTTGGTTGGTATCCTTAAATTGGAGGATAGATTTTGGACAATTGGTTGAAGGTGTTGGTCAACGAGGTTGTAATTCTTACGGTAGGAGTACAGTAACCAGACACAATTGGGCGTCCAGGATTCCTTTGTTTGTGGATTTTGGGGATCATGTAGAAGGTGGGTATGCAGAGTGCTATTGTGGTGAGGAGGGAGATGGATTCAGGAGAGAGCTTCTGGGAGGGGTCGTAGGATTTTAACAGGAACTGGAGATCTTGTTGGACTTTAGGGATGGAGTAATTCTGGCAAAAATTGTAGGTGGAAGAGTCAGACAGTTGGCAGACCCCTTATGCCAGGTAATCACAGTAATCCATAACCACTGTGGTGGGACCTTTGTCTGTGGGAAGGATGTTTATGTTGAGATTTGATTTGAGGTTGTGGATGGCTCTCCTTTCTTCTGTTGAAAGGTTTGAGTTATTAGGAAGGGACTTGGGGAAAGATGGTGAGGCCAAGTTGAAAGTGAGAAATTCTTGGACGGTAACCAGGGGGTGGTTAGGTGGAAGTGCAAGGAGATCTCTGTTGAATTGTGATATGAACCAGGATAGGCAAGGTTCTATGTTAGGATTAGGTTGGCTACAGTCACAGGGATTGGTGGTGAAGTAGTGTTTCCATTGTATGGATTGGAAAAGGAGACTATGTCTTTCACGAGACTGACATGATGTAGGACTGAAGGTTAACCGCAGTGTTCTGGTGTTGTTTTGGCATTGGATGTTGTGGAGTGTTGGTAGGCAGTTTGGAGGGATGATGTAGGTTCAAGAGGTCAGCTAAGCAAGGTCTGGGTGTTATTAGGGGTTCACGAGGAGGAACACTGTGGGTCAGATAAGGATTGGATACAGGTGTTCCAAGGCACCAATATGTCAGCAGGCTGGATAACTTGTAGAGGTGGTGTTTGCAGTGCTGCTCCTACAGCCGTTCCCAGAAGCTCTCTCCTGAATCCATATCCCTCCTCGCCCCAACAGCACTCTGCACACCCACCTTCTACATGATCCCCAAAATCCACAAACCAAACAATCCTAGACATCCAATTGTGACTGGTTACTGTGCTCCTACCGAAAGAATTTCAACCCTCGTTGACCAACACCTTCAACCAATTGTCCAAAATCTATCCTCCCATATTAAGGATACTAAGCAATTCGTTCACCGTCTCTCCACCATCCCCACCCCTTTATCTCCTGGATCCCTACTTGTCACAGTGGATGCAATCTCCCTATACACCAACATCTCAAATGCCCATGACCTTGCTGCTCTCAAACACTGCCTCTCCCAGTGTCCCTCTGAATTCAAACCATTCTTCATAACGGTGACCAACTTTATCCTACCTAATAACTACTTTTCCTTTGAGGGGAAAGTTTACCATCAAATCTATGGCACAGCCATAGGCACCCACATGGCACTCTCCTGTGCCAACCTGTTTATGGAGTGTCTGGAGGAATCGTTCCTAGCATTCCAAAACACCAAACCTGCGGCATGGTTCAGGTTTATTGACGATATTTTCATGATCTGGATTGAGGGCCAGGACACCTCAACTCCTTCCCCTCCCACTTCACCTGGTCTTCCTCAACCCACCATGCCACTTTCCTTCATGTCAACCTCCACCTCACTGATGGCGCCATCCACACTTCCATCCATATTAAACCTACCAACTACCAACAGTACTAACACTTCGACAGTTGCAATCCCTTCCACATCAAAAAATCCCTCCCTTGCAGCCTAGCCACCCGTGGACAGCACATCTGTAGAGAAAAGAACTCCCTTCTAAATAATCTGAGGGTCTCACAAAAGCCTTCACAGACATACTACCCCGCAGACTTAGTCCACAAACTTATTTCCCACGCCATATCCCCACACGTCCCAAATCCTTCCTCTACCACCAGTAACCATCCACAAAAGAGTGCTCCCCTTGTCACCCAGTACTATACTGGACTCTTAACAACTAAATTCCATCCATCACCAAGGTTTATGTTCTCACGCCCAGAAATGGGAGATATCCTGCCCAAGATCCTTCACACCCCTCTTAAAGTGGTGTTCCCAACATCCATTCCTATGCCACCCCGAAAGCCAGACCACTGCCAAAGGGATCACATCCCTGTTGAAGACACCACTGCAAGACGTGTCCAATCCACTCACCCAGCACTTCCTATTCCAGTCCTGTCACAGGCTTACGCTACCCTATCGTAGGCCGGGCCACCTTTGAGAACAGGCATGTAATTTACCAGCTGTGCTGCAACCACTGGGCAGCTTTCTATATTGGCATGATGACTAACCAGCTGTCCATAATAATGAATGGCCACCACCAAACTGTGGCCATAAAGAAGGTGGACCACTCTGTGGCACAACATGCAGCAGAGCATATGCTTGATTTCAATGGCTGCTTCAGGCCATCTGTATCCTCCCACCCACCACCAGCTATTCTGAACTGCACAGATGGATATTATGCGTACAGTACATTCTTCGATCCCGAAATTATCCAGGCCTAAACTTACAATAACTTTCCCTTTTTTTCCGCACCCTACAGTTCCTACCTCTCTATCCTAAACCTCTCCTATTTTGAGTATGTGTGTGTGTGTGTGTGTGTGTGTGTGAGAGAGAGAGAGAGAGAGAGAGAGAGAGAGAGAGAGAGAGAGAGAGAGAGAGAGAGAGAGAGAGAGAGTGTGTGTGTGTTTACGCACGCGCTCATTTCATTCTCCTCCACTCCCCCACCTGCCCACTCCATCCCTGCATCTCGTTCCTTCCATCTAATATATACATACTCTGGAAGTCTGTGCTGTAACCATCCCCACCACCATGACGCAACCTGCCTATCCCCCTTCCCCTCCCTCCACACCAGAGAGTGTGATTCGAAGTACGGCAGCCGGAGATGATGGTTGTGAGACTGTATTGTGTGCCTTATGTGATTTTTTGTATGTTCCTTTTCATAGTACCTTCTTCAAACATGATATTCACTCACTGTTTTGTGAAAATAAGAATTTAACTTTTCATCTCGTAAACTTCTAATGAAAAAAAATCAACAATATAATTACAGTTTACAACTCACCACAAAGATGTAATGATAAGCTGCAACAGGCACATAACACACACACACACACACACACACACACACACACACAAAATACTTAAGCTATCGGCCATGGCCTTCTTCAGAATAAAGAACATTCACAAAATCACAAAGGCACACTTCACAGACATATGGCTGTCATCTCCAAATCACACTCTGTGTTGAGGGAATAGGGGAGAGGAAGGGGGATAGGAAGGTTGTGTCACAGTTGTGGGGATGAATACAGCATGACCTTATGGAGCATTTACATATTACATCCGGGTAGAACAAGATGCAGCTTAGAAATGGAGTGAGAAGGTGGTTGTGGGATGGGAAACAAAACAAGAAAATGCACAAGTAAGAACTATTCATGACAAAAGTAATTCATCCACATCCTCGAACCAAACTCATGCTCTCCAGCTGAAAATAAAAAAATATTTAATGTAATGATTCGAAGGAGGAGGGGGCTCTGAACATTTCATTTAACCCTCCCACTAATTTCTACAGTTTGAAGCCATCAATTGTTGTTGGTGTCTTCAACAGTCATTCTACTGTGTTGGGCTACTCTCATGACGACTCAAAAGCAGATGTGATACTGGAGTGAGAAGAACAGAATCAACTGTCTCTGATCCACAATAATAAACTTCCTCCATCTTTCCATAGTAGAAGATGGCAATGTGCATACAATCTTGACATTTTTGGCAGTGAAAAATTAGCTGAACAAAGCATGAAATCAGTTTGGATGCCGATCACACACACACCACCACCACCACCACCACCATCCAATTTCGTATAAGCTGATACCAGCAGTTCTCCCATGCATCATGCAGTTCAGGCAAAGGTACAATTTCGAGAAGACAAACTGACAAGAATTCAACATAATGCTCAATGAACTGATTACAGCAATTGATCACACGCCACAGTCATATGAAGAATTTCTGGAAGCCATCTAGTACTGCTCCCGAAAAAACTATCCATAGGGGCAGCAGAACCAACCACATTCATGGTCTTACCTCTAAAACATCCATTCTCCTGAAAGAGTGTTAAAATTTACTCAATAAAAATCCCTTTAGTGGTGAAACTATCCACAGTGGACAGAATGTTACTTCCACTGTCTCCAAATCCATGCATAACCAGTGGCTTAAATTAATGGAAGAAATAAATATGGTAAGAAACAATTATAACGCATGAAGACTACTTACATATCTCAGCAATGACACAACTAAGACTACTGTACATAGTAATATTTATGCAAATAAAATTGCAAGCCTGCTAGTGGAGAATGGTAAACCAATTACAACTGAAAAAGGGTCAAAGCAAAAAGAAGAAAAGCTGACTAATCACAAAATTTGTGTTCTTTCTAGCCATTTCGTTATTGAAGATCTAAATAGGCCATTAAATAAATGCAAACTGGCAAGGCAGCAGGTCTTCATGACATATGCACTGAATGACTCACAAGATCAAACCTGTTAGTAAGCAATGGCTCTTAGATTTATTAAATAATGACATCACCTACTGAAAAACCCTGAACTGTGTGAAAAGCTAGAATTATTGCAATACTTAAGCCTGACAAGAACACAAAATGATTTGAAGAATTATTAATGAATCTCTTTGTTGAGGTATTTGTGTAAAATCTTATAAAGAATTAATTTCGACAGATAACCTGAGGTGATAGACCCATTGCTCATACCAGAACAACCAAGCTTTAGACCAGGAAGAAATTGTACTTCCCAAGTACGGCACCTGACAATATAAGGAAGACAGCTATGAAAACAATAAAGTCACTGGGTAGTTTTCATTGACTTAACTTCAGCCTACGATACAGTTAACCAACGAATACTGCTTCGTAAAGTGCATGGTATAACTAAGGACTATAAATCACATAACTGATTGAGTGATTTCTTCAAAACAGAAGATTGTTGTTGAATACCAAGGTAAAAGGTGCAGATGGAGAAACATAAAGAATGGCCTCAGACAGGGTAATGTACCACTCTCATTCTTTTAAACATTTACACCAATGAACAACCTTGCCCACACGAGGCAAGAGCTTATATATTCTCAGACACTGCCACTTTATCAGTACATTTGAACTTGCAGAAGAGAAGCTGTCCCAGACCTTACAATCTAAGTGTTTACTATCAGGAGTACCAACTGAAGCCAAATCCATCAAAATCACATGTCTGTGACTGCCATCTCAAAAACCAACAGACATCAAGAAAGCTGCAAGTGATCTGGGAAGGTAAACAATTAGAACACTGTTTCATCCCAAAATACTTAGGAGTAATTCTTGACTTAGCACTTACCTATACAGTACACTGATTGAACGCTAAAAGGAAGGTATCTGCAAGGAAAAACATTCACTCAAAATCATCAGGTACAACCTGGGTCACACATCCATATACCTTAAGAACATCAGCTGTAGGGTCAATTGGGGTAATGATGAGAATTTTTTTTTTACATATTTTACTATAGCTTTTTAGACAATGTCATCATTAAAAGAAAATAAATAAATAAAAACAGGCATTCTACAGATTGGTGTGTGGAATGTTCTATTCCTAAATTGGGTAGGTAAGTTTGAAAATTTTAATAGATAAATGGATACATATAAGGTAGATATGGTGGGGATTAGTGAAGTTCAGTGGCAGGATGAACAGGATATCTGGAGAAGTGGGTACAGGGTTAAAAACACAAAATCATTTGGGGTAACACAGAAGTAGGATTAATAATGAATCAGAAAAATAAAATGTGAGTAAGCTACTATATATAGACACAAAGTTGAAGTAGCAAACATTTATAAAACAACTAGTTCTGTAAATGAAGAGAGTTGAAAAAAAAATTTATGACAAAATAAAAGCTGTTATTCTATCAGTTGGGAAAGGAAAACTTGAATGTGATTGGGGACTGGAACTTGGTAGTAGGAAAAGGAAGAGAAGGAAATTCCAGCTGTTAAGGCCTTCATCAGTTTTACACACACACACACACACACACACACACACACACACACACACAGCCGAGGCGAGAGCACCAATGGTGGAGGGGTGAGGATGTGGCAAGGAGAGGGAAGCAGGAGGGGAGGGTGATGCACAGCATGGGTGGGGGAATACGTTAGTGCTGTCTGACAGACAGTACAGAAAGAAAGGAAGGGACTGAAATGTGTGTTGGGATGGGAGATGAATGTAAGGATAGAGTTTGGGCAGGGAAATGGGCGGAAGGGTGGTAGAGGCAGGAACTAGCAAAAGTTTAAGCCTGGGAGATTGCAGGAATGTAGGATATATGAAAGGGAGAGTTCCTGCCTGCACAACTCAGAAAAGTTGGTATTTGTGGGGAGGATTCATATGGCACAGGCAGTATAGCAGTCATTGAAGTGAGCCACATTTTGCAGTGCTGCATACTCTGCAACAGGATGGTCTAGCAGTATCCTGGCCTCAGTTTGATAATAGCCATTCATTCGGATAGACGGTTTGGTGCTGATGCTGCCCACATAGAAAGCTGCACTTTGGTTGCAGCTTAGTTTGTAGATAACATGACTGCTTTTGCAGGTTGCCCTGCCTTTTTTGGGATAGGAAATGCCTGTGACAGTACTGGAGTAGGTGGTGGTGGTGGGATGGTGTATGGGAAAGGTTTTGCATCTAGGACTATTGCACGGATAAGAGCCATGAGGTAAGAGGTTGGGAGCACTGATGGAGTAGGGATGGACAAAGATATTACATAGGTTTTACAGGCGGTGGAATACTACTGTAGAGGGTGTGGGGAGTATATTAGGTAGGGTATCTCTCGTTACAGGGCAGGATAAAAGGTAGTTGAAATCCTAGTGGAGAACTTGGTTTAACTGCTCCAGTCAAGGGTGATACTGGGTAACAATAAGGGTGATTCTTTGTGACCAGATGCTGGGTATGGGGGAACTGGTGGGTGACTTGACAGACAGGGCCTGAGATATCTGTTTATGGACGAATTTGGAGGGTTATTGCCGTTAGTGAGACGTTTGGCATATTTGGAGAGGGATTGCTTATCACTGCAGATGCAAGAACCACAGATGGCTAGATTGTATGGAACAGGCTTTTTGGAGTGAATTGGGTGGCAGCTGTCAAAATGAGGGTATTGTTGATGGTTGGTAAGTTTAATGTGAACAGAGATACAGATAAAGCCACGTTTGAGAAAAGGTCAATGTTGAGGAAAGTGGCTTGTTGGGTTGGGTAGGACCAGGTGAAGCGAATGGAGGAGATGATATTGAGGGTTTGAAGGAATGTGGATAGTGTGTCCTCACTTTCAGTCCAGATTAGGGGTTTGGGATTCTGGGTAGTCAGGAAGAACTACTCTATATGGCCCATGAAAATGTTGGCATAGGAGGGGGCCGTACAGGTGCCCACAGCTGTACCGCGAATTTATTTGCAGGTGATGCCTTCAAAGGAGATTAGAATGAACACCATAGATGAAGCAGTTAGTGTGAGGCTGAGATGGTAGGGCCACGTTACAAGCATGCGAGAAGCAAGGTTACCTAAGAGGCTCATGGGTTCGGCGGCAGAGGGTAAGATAAGTCGAGGTAGACCAAGGAGAAAGTAGCCTACTTAGATTCGGTAAAGAATGATTTTGAAGTAATAAGGCTTAAGATCAGCTGAGGCATAGCTGTTAGCATTGAATAGGGGATCACAGAGAAATTTATTAGGGGGACTATGCTCCAGACTGAATACTGAAAAGCATAATCAGTCTATGATGATGATTAAGAAGTCCATTCTGAAAGCATATCTCTAATGTAACATTGTACATGAGTTCAGCCAAAATGATGATAGAAGCTTTTGAATGCTATGCTACAGATGAACAGCTTGCCACTATCACAAATATTCTGTAGTTTAGATGTATTAATAGACATCAATTTCAATACAAATAATTTGTATTTTCCAGCTACCAATTCGCTGTCATAAGCAGAAGTGTTGCTAACATTTGCATAGTGAACAAATGAAGTGCATGGATGGACCATTGTAGACTATATAACGTAATCAATAGTTAAACCGAAGAAGACTGTGATGTTCAATATTTTTGTGTTGGGTCTGTCCAGTGCTTTCCACCACTTCTAAAACCAAACTGTATTCATTTAGCCTTTTCAATTGCTTTTGGATACATCAATGGTATATACTTCTGAAAAAGTCTACATTACCAATTTCTCCTGCTTTTATGAAGTAGTTTCACTACTGAGTAATCCTTCCAGAGAAAGACCATTCCTGCAGAAAAAATTACAAATGTGGTAAAGTACAGGGCTAACATAAACATCAAGGTGCTTTAGTATCCTGCTGAAGATAAGTATCAAAACTTGACCTAAAAGTAAACAACCAAGAAACAAAATACACAATATTCCATAATTGCAGAGAGGAACAGGACAACCACTCACAGCCATCATCAGCATAAATGCATTGAAAAGATCAAATTAATGGGTGCAATGATAAACAAAATAATGAGAAGGAGAAAGAGAGCCTACTTGTCCACATAAAAATTTCTAGAACCTAGATTAGTGAGAAGTAATAAAAAATATATGACAATTCTAAACCAGTCTTAACCGACCTAGCATTGAAATGACATCAAACTGAAATGGAAGAAGCTAGAATTACTTGAAAACAAAGTCCACAGTATGGTAAGAAATCACCAAGCTGGAAGAGGGGAGAGAACACACAAATCAAAAGGTGCCATCACAACAAACAAGAATAATAAACATAATGAATTCCAAGAGACTTCAATGGAGAAGTCATATATGACAATGTAAGGGTATCACGTAGTACCAAAAAACTCGTGAAGATATCAATTGGGAAGCCATGAAATATGCAACATAATGGGTGTAAATAATTGGCAGGAAGTAGCACAAGATAAATGCCTGTGCAACCAATGGGTGAGATCAGCACAGAAGCAGAAAAAGAGGAAGAAAAATAAGAACTGCTATATTCAGAAAGTGATTGTTCAAAAGTTTGTAAACCTATTGGACCAAATGCTATGGTTTTCACACACACACACACACACACACACACACACACACACACACACACACACCAAACACTTGTTAAGCATTTTCTTTAAATAACAGTTTTGTTACAGGTAGTGAGGAAGGGGTCGCCAGAATATTTTTATTTGAAATGGGGTCACCATACAATTCTTACTTGAAAGCGGGTTGCATATATTTGGAAAGGTTGAAAAACAACAATTTCATAGGACAGTTTCCATGTGTAAAAGGAAAGACCGAAAGCAGTCTTTCAACCCACTTAGGCTTATTGCACATATAATGGACATGCTGTGTGTATTGCAAAATATCTATGGCTTCTATACAACACTGACTCTCCTACTTTGTGTTCTTCACCTTGAGATTTAATACTGGTAGCCACAATAATTCCATGATGGATACTGAATGCTGAGAAACTAGGGCCATAGAAATGACCACTTTCATAAATCATAAGTTCAGAAATTGTGACTCAATTTCTTGCCAAGACATCCTGACTCAGCAAAGTGGTGCAATGGTAACACACTGAATTCATATTCAGGAGGGCAGAGGTCCAAATCCATCTCTGGCTATCCAGATTTAGGTTTTTTGTTCCGTGAATTCCCTAAATCGCTCCAGGCAAATGCAGACAGTTACTTTGAAAGGACAGGACTAATTTCCTTCCCCAAAAGTCAGAGCATAAGAACAGTCTCTTATGACCAAACTGCAATAGGACATTAAACCCTGATCTTCCTTCCTTTCCACTGATGTGTTTACTATTTCATCTAGTTTATTTAAATGGTAGGCATACCTGCAGAAAGACTTGAAATGTAACTTCCTACTGTTTACAGCATTGTACTATATCTCCTAGGTCTATTTTGGTTGTGATAGCATTCACAGGTACCACAAATTTTCTGAATGATTGATGATCAAGAATGTTGTGATAAACAATAAGTTGTTATATATTACACGTTTGAAGGATAGGCCTACCACTGAAAATATATTAAATGGAAATGTTAAAAAAGAAGGCATGAATTGACTATAAGAAATGTCAGTCGATAGGGAGAAAGAGTGGTATAAATAGTTTACGGTTAATGGATGTGCACATGAGTATCCAAGCAGAAATGAAGAGCCTTTGGACTGAAAACAGATGAAGCCAGGAGGAGGAGTGACAGCAGCAATGGGTATGGGGAAAAGAAACACCATTGTACTTGGAGAATAGTAGATAAAGAAAACCCCTTTTCCTCTCACAGTGATACATAATTCCTATCAGCTCAGTCTTCTCCTCCCACCCCCAAAAGAAGGAAATACATATTTTCCCACTGACTACTAAACAACAATGTTCTGCTGAATTGGCTGGGATTTAATAAAGCATGAAGTTGTGCATTAACAAAATAATACATGAGTGGATTTACCATATGTTCCTTTGCCGTGCTGCCTTCCACACTGCATTCTAAGGAACACTACTGGGTGGTGGATAAAAACAGAGTGTGTTTAGAAAAATACTTTGTTCAAATTAATACTTTGTCCAACCTGGATTAATCTCTTCCTGCAATAATACTGAGATATTTGGACTCTTTAGGCTACTAAATAGTAAAGGCTGGTGTTAAACTGCATCATACACAGTTGAAAATTTCATGATCAACTGCAAATTGTAGCAGAGAATCGAGAAAACATGAAATACTCCATAAATCGTATCAATGATTGTACTATTAGTAGTCAAGAGTTCAACCACATGTAACTACAACTTCAATTCGGGTAGACACCTGTAAACATACACTAAAGTTTACAACAAATATTGCATTGGCCTGTCACTCCACATCTGATAGCCTTTTAAACGCATTCCATTAAAACCACAATTCCCAGTGCTTCTAAAGGTTAAATTTTTTTTAAGGCACCAGCGACGTAGCTTGCCAATGTTGGTACCAAAATGTTTCTTTTAGAGGATAAATACTGATCAAGCACGGATATAAACTTTAACCTGTCAACATAGTGGCAGGAAGAGTAGTATTTCACGTCCAACACGAAAAATTATTCCCTCTCATTCTACGTTAAAGACCTCTGAAAGAGCAATCAACGTTTGTTACCAACATCCCCACACTACGTCGCAGAGGCCATCAGTAAAATGTTGACCTACATGATGGTAATATCTTAACGTTGTTTTAACCTACCTATTTTCTTTTCTATCAGCGATCCATTTTGCGTAAGTTTAACAGCGTGTATATATGCGAATTCAGCTTTGTAGCCAAGTGTTTCTGCGAAGACTACAAAAACTAAACATTTTGCAACAGTCGATGAACTAATATTTGGCTCTGATAATTTTGCTCGCACTAATCGCAAACAATGTTTAATAGTCCACTCTTCTTCCTGCAAGAAACCGTCAGAGGAAAATATGATATACAATGTACTTTCACGTTGTACATACATATTTGAAAAACATTACTTACTACTCGGGTTCGCGAATTAATGCATTTTTCGAACAGGCCTTTCAGGCTTGCATTTGTTTCCAGGGGTGAAAATAGTGATCCTATTGAAGCTATTGTTTTTTCCAAGATACCTGTCATTTTTATTGTTTTGAGGTTATCTGTTTATCAACAACATAACAAAATTATAGAGGCCATGATGAGCTTGAAGACGAATGATTATTTAACACTGCATATCACTATAAGTCTACCGTTGCCGACTTCATTACTAATTTTACCCCTAACGCTAAACCAAAATAAAACGTGAAACCCATTTACGCACAGTCGCACACTTGCACACACTCACTTTAGCTACCACTAATGCCAACTTTAAAATTTACCCCACAACCGATGAAATCAGGGTCGCCAACTATAATTCAGGCAATATGGCAAAATGTTATTTATATGTTAAATTCATAGAGATTAAAAACACGAGAAAACAGCCACCTAGAAAAAATATCAACTTCCTAATTCTCCTATGCCTCATTTCCTATGTTCTGCAGATTTTCCTTATCTCCCCTGTATTTGCAGCATTCATTCTAACAAGCTTTATTTCTTCTGCGATTTCATGTGAAAAACCACCTGTGTTGGGGAACGAGCTTCTCCATGTGCATACCTTACACTGAGAACAGCATTTGTTATAAGAATGTTTCTGAATTTGTTTTTCGCCAGATTCTCTCACCTTATCCATTAGAGTGTCGTCGTGGTGTCGTAGAGTTCACTCTGAAAATGCTAGTAATACGTACACTAACACCGCAAAAAGATTTTTACCTTCAGCTCTACAGTACTATATACATACATAAAAAAATAACTTCTCTCCAGAATGCAGAGGTCGATGTTTCATTTACCCATTTTGTGTAATTAACGTTTCGCACTGATTTTTAATGTTGTCGACATTTTGCTCAAAACCCTTTGCTACTGTAACACCAAAATCAATAATAGATAGATTCACAGTTTTTAATGTTTCCTTCATATTTAGTAACGTAATTTGTTGGAGTACTCGAAAATTAACTGGAAGGCTACATACGACCAAGCTAACGAACCATCATTACTGCGAAATTTCTTCCTGTCGTTGGACATATTAGGGTGTTCGGGTTCATTTTCGATAACGTAGCCGAGATGTGGGAATGGATCAATATAATCAACAATTCTGCTCTTGAAAGAAACAATATTAACGGTGAGGTTTATTACACTTGACTTGCATTCGGAAGGACGATGGTTCAAATCCACCTCCAGCTAAAAAAAAAAAAAAAATGACCAAGCTGTTGTCGGGACGTTAAACACTAAGCTTCCTTCCTTCCTTCCTTCCTCTGTCTTACAACTTGCTGGGATCCGCAGGCATCGATTCAACACGTTTGTTTTCTCCCCCCCCCCCTTTTTTTTTTAGTTCAGTCGGGATATTCTGAACACAGTGTGGATATACCTTAATGTCTGGCCCTTTCTACAGATTGGATAAAAGTTCTACAGTAATGTGCCTTGAGAGAAATCAGTTCAAAAGATAATGTTGGTACTTTGTAGGCCTACTCAGTGCACCGTACTATTCTAAAATGTAGTAACAGCGGGCTCAATGGATATTTAGCTGAGAGTATTGAAAATTATGGAATATTTCGTGGATCACGTTCACATTCTTCGCAATTATTTGTATTATGTGCCTACACTCTAAGCGGCGCTGAGAAGATAATGAAAACCATTCGTGGGTTTCCCGTATCAGATATTCATTTCTGGACAGAAGTTCCTCTTTAGCATGAAAATGAATCCAGTCAGTTTTAAAAGACAAAACTAAAGCATTTTGGAGGTTTTGCAAAAACGAAATAAGGGCAATAATTGGTTATTAAGTATTATCGAAAATTTAGAATGTATTCTATTTAGTAGCAAGTGTCAAACTAAAATTACTTTTAAAAGAGTTGATTGTGTCACAAGTAGCTAAAAAAACCTGAAGCTAGATTATCATTGCCGGCCGCAGTGGCCGAGCGGTCTACGGCGCGCCAGTCACACTCTGCACGGCCGCTACGGTCGGGAGGTTCGAATCCCCCCTCGGGCATGGATGTTTGCGTCGTCTTTAGTATAAGGTAGTTCATGAGTAGTTTGTAAGTTTAGGGACTGATGACCCTGCAGTTAAACCCCTTAAACTTAACAAACAATTTTTTATTTATTTATTTTTTTAGATTAGCATTATGCATTGTAGCAAATTCCGCGATAAACATTGATCATCTGTTACAATTATGCAATAACACATATTCTTTGAATGGCAGTAAACCAGCCGGTCTGCGTACGCATAGGACAAAATGTAAAGGAATAATTGTGAATGTACTTGCACCTCATTTGACTGATGTTAGTAACAGATACACGCGCGCACACATTCAGTCTTATTGCAGATGAATCGAAAGATATTTAAGTTTGCGAATTATCAGCACACAAAGATATGAACGAACTAGTGTCTACATTTTTGGATATTGTTGAGCTAGAAAATTGGGATATTGTTGAGCTAGAGTGAAAATTATCATTCTGGTTACATGAACTGTTTTTCTTACACACACCCATTGACTTGAGGATGTGTCACCCCTACACTAAAATGCAACATGCTACTCTCCACAGCGACAGCTAAAGTTGTGAACATGAGGAGTGAGCAACACAAAAATCTAACATTTATGTATGTAATGAACAAATATCACATTACTAAGAAGAAGAAATGTACTGCGCTATAGCTTCATTGTAACTTACGGCTTGATCGTTGGAAAGTTCCATCACAGTATAAAGGAAAACATGCCCACAGAGATGATAAACGTAGGATATAAGATCCACTAGATATGGGTAAATACTGTACTAACCGAAGAATTGTAGCCACCATCAAATATATTTTCTCGAAAGAAGGCTATGCAAATGCTAATAATATAGTATTCGCCCTCTTCCATGGGAAATTAGCTTAATATAATTTTACTTGTGTTTGGAAGCGAAGATGGACAGGAATCACATGATCCCATAAGCTAAAATTTATGACCACTCAATAAGTACATTCAACTACCATTCTGACACTTTCAACTACCATATAAAGAGGTTTTATTTCTCTCCCCCTTTTTAATATTATTACCATAGCGGTTTTCCTGGAGCACATATCTGCTATTTGTCTTTGAAAGCAAACATGATCCCACACGGCCTGCTCCAACAGACCAATAGGCACAGTCTGTTGTGCAAAACACTATGCAGTCAGTACATGTACTGTTTTTCCTCCATATTAAAATGCATCCTTCTCCTCTCAGCACTCACCTTCAACCAACACTTTCATGTTTTATAATGTATATACACATTTAAAGTGGGCACACTGCTGTGTAGAATAACAAAGATATAATATGCATGAGGTTTGGCGGTTTAACATTGACCAAAGTGAGTAGCACTCCACATATTACGAATAATAAATTCATGGAATAGTGTTTAACTTTCATTGGGACTACTGTGTTGTACCACTACACCGTAAAGTGCAATCAAATAATTTAAAGCCAGGTAAATGTATTATCCTACTAGTGCACATCCTTGTAATGGTAACCAGATCAAAGTACAGACATAAAAGGTGAGACCGTTCTCACCTTTTGTGTCATGTTTGACAGATAGATTTTATCTAAGATGACCATAGTAATTTTTTACACTTTTAGTTGTACTGACTCCTGTTTATCTCAGTTGTATTATTTTATTTGATGTATTTTACCATTCTCTGTTAACACCTTTTTATCCTTGAAGATGGTCCATGAACGAAACTAGTAGATGAATAAGGTTTTTAATAAACAGCTGATGGTTTTTATAAAAATGCATTTTATGATATAATATGCTATCCTGAAATTCGAAAAAAAGTCGACTTCTTTACAAATTTCCTACACAGTGGGACCTTTTTTAATGAGCATAATTCGCTTCTGAGTGTTGCATAAAATGCACTTGTTTGAGTTCCCGAAACATTTCCGTAACACTCGCGCATCGATCGGATCTACCAGTTACAAACCTAGCCACCTGCCTCTGAACTGCTTATATATCTTCCTTTAATATGATCTGGTGGGGATTCCAAATACTTCAGCAATACTCAAGACAGGGTCGTGCAAGAGTTTTATATGTGGTCTCCTTTTCAGACGAATAACACTTTCCCAAAACGCTCACAATAAACCGAAGTCGCCATTCGCCTTCCCCACGACTGTCTTTATATGCTCGTTCCATTTCATACCGCTGTGCAGCGTTAAACCAAGATATTTAACTGACGCGACTTTTTCAAACAGCACACTACTAATGCTGTAATCAAACATTACGGGATTGTTTCTCCAACTCATCTCAATCACCTTACAACTATCGCGAAATGTAGAAAAATTTATCTAAGAGTTCAAGAAGTTATTGAATAGTGGCACATGATAAGGCTTGCCCTGCATAACCTACAAGGAAGAGTTCAGTGATAAGCTAAATTACGCAGTTAAATTTAAATGACGTACATTATACGCAAGTTCTAATATGGAAAATAAATCAAATATGGCATTTCCCAATGCAAATATTTCATACAAGGGTCGTTTACACTGTTCATAATAGTCGATTATTGAAAGTCCTATAGTGATGTCAAGACCGCAGAAAATAGTGTAAATTTCATTTGACTCTGCTTCATACAGTAGATGTAGGCGTCTTTCAACTTTGGAGATGCCATCTTTATTTGCTTGTTAAGACAGTATACCGTTGAGGAAGTTGATGTTGTTTTGAGTCAATGATGCATGTAAGAAAAATCATAAATCATGCTGGTACAGTCAGTTAGTTATGCAACAACAGTGAAAGCCCTTCAGAGATATATTATCAACAAGAAAAACGTGCAGTACTAGTACTATTTTTCCTGGCTTTGTGGTTAGTGATGTTTATTGTAGAGCTGAAGGAAATAAGCTATGGGCTTCGCTCCTTACCATATGCTAATACATATTTTTTCCATCTTTGTCTGTAAGAAATAGCAAGACTTTATTATTAATATAATAAATTGATACTATTGTAAGAAGCATTAATGGCACACATCTCTAATGACCATGATATCGACGGCCCGTTAAACACTAATTTCCTTCCTTCTGTTGAAGAATGACACCTGTTGCACTTGTGCTTTACATGTACTAGTAATGTAGATTTCGTTTTCAACCTGAATAAATCTTACTATTTTTAATTTCACTGCTATGTAGATGTTTATTAAACTGCTTCTACCTATCCTACAAATGCCTAGGAAAATATTAAACTTTGCTTTCATACACGAAGCGTTAACCGAACAGTTTTTATTAAATATGAAATATTTTTACAATCATAGTCAACATTGAAGTAATATATAGGTAGAAAATAATGATTGCATTTAAAAATACCTGTATAAATGTATCTAAAACCGGAATTCGAATCCCGGTCCAGCATACAGTTTCAATCCTCCAGGAAGGTTTCACTTCATGCTGATTTGCATCCGCACATGCGGGATGCTTTGTATGGGATCTAGTTGCATGCATTCGTAAATCCATTGTGGCTGTTCTACACAGAAAGGAATCTGCGTGATTTTATTCTTGAGTTTCTCCTGGCGTATTTGTTGCTGGAACAGTCCACAGGTGTTCAGCCGGTTCATTGTGTCCAACGGGCACAATATTTCGACGACTGAACTCTTCAGGCTCGTCCTGACCGCCATGTATTTCCTGTTTACTGGAGACTACTATGAACAAACTGAAGGAGTCGCAATGAGCAGCCCATTCTCACCTGTGGTCGCGAATTTGTACATGGACAACTTCGAGGAGAAAGCCTTGGCGTCATCCAAATGGAAATGTACTTGTTTTTTTTCCGTTATGCGGATGACACATTCGTCATCTGGCTCCATGGAAGGGATAAGCTTCTGGACTTTCTTACACAACTGAACTTCATACACCCAAACGTCAGATTCATTATGGAGACCAAAACAGAAGGTAGATTACCATTCCTGGATGTCACGGTAAAGAGAAGAGCTGATGGCACTTTGGGTCACGATGTTTACCGGAAGAAAACCCTGACCTCCACATGAATGCTGACAGCAGCCGTAGCCCTTCGCAGAAGAATGGGGTGCTCCAAACCCTAGTACACAGGGCGCGCACCATATCAGACGGAACGAGTCTGCCCCAGGAGCTGGAAGACCCCAGAGCAGTATTCCGAGAAAATGGGTACTCGGAATGGCAGATTAGACGCGCTCTCCGCCGCCAGCAAAGCTTGTGGAGAAGGAAGAAGTCACGGAGGAAGAGGTAGGCACGGCCTTTATACCGTACACTGCCTCACTATCGAGTAAAATAGGACGCATATTAAAGAAACACCGAGTAAAAACTGTGTTTTGCCCACCCAATAAAACACGAACCTTTTTGGGAAGTTTCAAAGACGATCTCGGTTTGCGGAAGGCCGGCATGTACCAGATTCCGTGTCAGTGTGGGAAGTCTTATATCGGACAGACAGTGCGCACCATCGAGGATCGTTGCCGTGAACATCAGAGGCACACTAGACTTACGTATTCTCATAAGTCGGCGGTTGCAGAGCATTGCTTGTCCGAAAATCATGAGATGGTTTACGAACGTACCAGGAGCTTGGCACATACTTCTCATCGTTGTGGGAGAGGCCGTAGAGATACGCAGCAGGGAAGGGCTCATCAACCAAGACCGTGGGTACAATCTGAGGCAGGCTTGGGTACCAGCGCTGAGTCTAATTAAGAAGAGGACATTCAGCAAACAAAACGATCTGGCGACTAGCGACACCAGCGTCTCAACGACAGCCGACGCGTGACCGCGGGCGCGGACCGCGAAGTGAACGTCTCGCGGGGGCGGGGGGGGGGGGGGATTACCGGAAGTCGCCCGCCCTCAGAACCTCAGTACGTCAGTGCACTTGACGATGGCGACATGTCTGATCGCCGAAAAATTGTGCCCGTTGGACACTATGAATCGGCAGTACATCCTCGGGCTGTTAGTGCAACCTGGGTGATTGTTACATGGATCCTCCATCGGAAAATAACACTACACTTCTGGCCATTAAAATTGCTACAGACGCGAAATTTAACCGACAAGAAGATGATACTGTGATATGCAAATGATAAGCTTTTCAGAGCATTCACACAAGGTTGGGGCCGGTGACGACACCTACAACGTACTGACATGAGGAAAGTTTCCAACCGATCTGTCATATACAAACAGCATTTGAACGGCATTGCCTGTCGAAACGTTGTTGGGATGCCTCATGTAAGGAGGAGAAATGAGTACATCACGTTTCCGACTTTGATAATTGTTAAACTGTAGCCTATCGCGATTGCGGTTTATCGTACCGCGACTCTGCTGCTCGCGTTGATCGCGATCCAATGACTGTTGGCAGATTATGGAATCGGCGGGTTCAGGAGGGCAATATGGAACGCCGTGCTGGATCCCTACAGCCTCGTATCACGAGCAGTCAAGATGACAGGCATTTTATCCGCATGGCTGTAACCGATCGTGCAGCCACGTCTCGATCCCTGAGTCAACAGATGGGGACGTTTGCAAGACATCTGCACGAACAGTTAGACGACGTTAGCAGCAGCATGGACTATCAGCTCGGAGACCATGGTTGCGGTTACCCTTGACGCTGCATCACAGACAGGAGCGCCTGCGATGGTGTACGCAACGACGAAACTGGGTGCACACATGGCAAAACGTCATTTTTTCGGATGAATCCAGGTTCTGTTTACAGCATCATGATGGTCGCATCCGTGTTTGGCGACATCGCGGTGAATACACATAGGAAGCGTGTATTCGTCATCGCCATACTGGCGTATCACCCGGTGTGATGGTATGGGGTGCATTTGGTTGCACGTCTCGGTCACCTCTTGTTCTCATCGACGGCACTTTGAACAGTGGCCGTTACTTTTGAGATATGTTACGACCCTTAAAACCGACACGAAATCTACATAACTAGTATATGTAAAACACAAGTGCAGCAGGTGTCATTCTTGAAAGGAAAGAAGGAAATTAGTGTTTAACGTGCCGTCGATATCATGGTCATTAGAGACGTGTGTCATTAATGCTTCTTCCAATAGTATAAATTTATTATATTAATAATAAAGTCTTGCTATTTGTTACAGACAAAGATGGAAAAAATATGTATTAGCATATGGTAAGGAGCGAAGCCCTCAGCTTATTTCCTTCCGCTCTACAATAAATATCACTAACCACAAAGCCTCGAAAAATAGGACTAATACTGTACGTTTTTCTTGTTGATAATATATGTGTGAAGGGCTTTCACTGTTGTTGCATTACTGACATAAAATGTATCAAGATGATTTATTTATGATTCTTCTTACATGCGTCATTGCCACAAAACATCATCAACTCACTCAACGGCATACTATCTTAACAAGCAAATAAAGATGCCATCTCCAAAACTGAAAAGACCCCTACCTATGAAGCAGGGTCATATGAACTTCAAATTATTTTCTGCGGTCTTGACATCACTACAGGACTTTAACTATCGACTATTATGAGAAGCGTAAACGACCCTTGTATGAAATCTTTACATTGGGAAATGCCATGGGACTTAACTGTGAGGTCACCATTCCCTAAATTTACAAATTACTTATAATCTACCTTACACTAGAGACAACACAAAGAATCATGCACGAGGGAGCATTCGAACCCCCGACGGGGGGACGCCTCGCGCATCGGAGCATAGCGCCTCAATGCGCTCGGCTACTCAGACGCTAAAAAATAAATAAATAAAATAAAACAAAATAAGAAAAGGTCTTAAGAAATTAATACTACACCTTAACCCACGTGTAATTTACATCCCTTGCAAAATAATGTCAATAAATTTTCGAATAGCAGAAGAGAATCAGCATCCCTGCTATTCATCTTCAGCATGTGGCCCTGGGGATGGGGGGGGGGGGGGCGCCAAGTTAATGCTCACACCCCGGCGCCGAATGAGCTAGGAACGCATCTGAATGAAATATCGGCTCACGGCATGGTCACTCTGCATCCGATATAGCTACTCACTTGGTCGGTTTAAAGGAGGTTAGGTTAGGATCTGTTAATGTGTCTGAAGTGTATTAGTTTTCAGTTCCCTAGGATGCAATGGATTCCAAAGACATTTTTATGCTTCGAAATCAGTGCTTCAATGCGTCTTTTGTTCTTAATAAAGACTTCGGATGCATATGAATGAGCTACACCTGTCTGGAAAGAACAAAGTGGCGAGAATTGTGTATTGTCTTCAGTTATTGCTACTCCCAGACAATCTTTACGAATATGTACTGCTATTT
The DNA here is from genome assembly GCA_026315105.1 of Locusta migratoria. NCBI lineage: Eukaryota > Metazoa > Arthropoda > Insecta > Orthoptera > Acrididae > Locusta > Locusta migratoria. The sequence continues at coordinate 794,970,130 of CM048744.1, read as the reverse complement.
CATGCTTGTGATATTTCGTATTCGAAGTGTCATTGACAAGAAATATTACAGTTTTGCTGAATTAATTTAAATTTGTGCAGACATACACCAGTTAACCTCCATGCTTGAAATAATGAAAAACTACACCAATTACGGAAGTTTATTGCTCATCACAAGGAATTTTGAGGATTTATTCGCATCTTTTAGTGCATTTGTTTACATAAGTACGGTACTTTTTCGACGTTTCAGTGTGCGATTTTCTGACACTCTTGCACTGCAGTTGTCTCTTTTAAGTTACTGAAGTTCGGAAAATCTGACGGAATAAATTTTGAGGTGTGTATTTTATCCTAATGTTAGAAACCATAACTTTTTCTGTCTGCTTAAAGGTATTCTGCCTCTTCCATTACTCAGAATATGCAACATTATAATAGTGACATAGGCCTACCTGTGTACAAAAACCAGTGTAAGTGACGATTTTTATGTTGTGATATCCAGTTTAATGGAGCAGACACAACACTTGCAAGTACAGACAGGCGTACTATTTAGTATGTAAAAAAGTCGCCAAGATTTTATTATGTATGTTACGATTTCCCTCATTACAGTAACGTCAAAAAGACTACATTTGTACAAGAGCTGCATAAAATCACACATAGAAACGTCAAGATGTATTTATATAAACAAATGCACTAAAAGCGAAAAAATTCTCGAAATGCGTTGTGCTAAGCATAAAATACATAGTGGATGCAGTCTTTCAGTATTGAAATCCATTAAAAACACAGTTATAGGCCACCCAGAAACATCTGATTGTGATGAACGAAATGAAGTTACGGTAGATTGAACTTCAATGACTGTCATTCAATATATTTGTGAAAGACAAGTGTGAAATTAAGAATAATTTTGAACACAGAAACAACTGAAAAGCGGAAGCACACGTAGGCCTGCACCACATCTGCAGGTCACTTCACAGAACAGACTCATCTCCTTGTTAAAGAACGCCAGAACCAATAAGTATAATTTGTGGACAGCTAATACCCGATTATCAGTTACTCACTGTCCATATCTAGCTTGTGAAAACGTCCGTCGATTTGGCCGAAGAAAACAAACTGATTTGAATTTCACCGACTGTCGTCCGAAATCTGAACATTCGGGCGTTGAGATCGGTAACACTTTGACCGTGACCATAGTGGAGTACTGATTTGAAACGTTCGGCCGTTTTCCGCCGATGTCTGTCGTCGGTAAAACCCACCGATATCGGAGCCACTGTGACCACAGCCTTACACAACTTGCTGCCAGTGGTGTCCTTTGTATATATCATCCTCAAAGGTTTCTTTTTCGATCTTCATGTCATTTTATTTACATTTAATTATAATAAATTGAACCAGAGATGATTTTCTGATACAGCGTTAATGGGCTGTTGCCCTAAAACGGTTTACTGCAAGTTATAAAACCAAAACTGTCAGATGTACAGCAAATCAAGATGATGTTTGTAACTCAGAAGGAACAAGCGAATGTCGTTTTGACGTCACTTTCCAGGTCGTCATTCATTGGCTAATGTCACATCGAATTTCATTGGAAGTAAAGAAATTTTGGCTTGGAATATAAAGCCCGCCTCAGACAACGCCACCTAGGAACTCTACGTACCGTTGCCTCAGACGACGCTTGATTTTCGTGTTTGGTTTCCCAGCGGGCTGTCAAGCGTGGTGATGCGTTGGGCACTGCGATGGCTTTTGTGCGAGGTTCCCTGCACACGATGCTTCATCACGCTACATCGGTAGAAGATGAGCGAGACTTGACAGTGTCAACATGGACGTTGTAATAGTGAAGGTAACAAAGCGTAGTGAACGAGAAATCAGCGTTTTTTGTCTTTTTATTTTCATTATAATTATTGAAGAAATAAGACGGAGAAAACGACGTGAGAACGCTAACCGTAGATTGTAGAGTCGACGATATTATTTGACGTACTTGCGCAAGTCACCACAATAATTAAATTCGGTTGAAGAAAAGGATTTGTTTTAATTTTTTTATTTTACTTTATTTAATTTTATTTTCTTATGGGACTTAAATACGGGGTCATCAGTCCCTAAACTTACAAACTACTTAAGAACTAGCTAATACTAAGGACGGCACAAATATCCATGCCCGAGGGGGGATTCGAACCCCCGACCGTAGTGGCCGTGCAGACCGTGACTGGAGCGCCTCAGTCCCCTCGGCCACCGCGGCCGGCAAGGATTTGTTAATTATTATGAGTTTGTAAACGAAAGCCTTTATACATTACGCCTAGACTCTTTTATGACTTTTACGTGTTGTATGAAAAGTTCTCCATTAAACTTTTATTTTATAACACATACTTAGTCTGATAATAGGCTGCTACCAACACAAAAGTTGTCAACACGACGCTTGGAGCACACAAACAAAGCAGCATCAGTAGACACTAGCGGCAAGCTTGGAAAACATACGCTCACGTGACGAAATGCGTCTTCCCGTTTTCGCTAACGTTAAAATCCACCACAGACAACAAGCCGGAAAATAGGACAAGTCCTATCTCTGAATTCCAGCATGCAAGCCCGCAGCGGAGCCAGCAATGACGTCATTTTCCATCTCAGCAGTCATCACAGCTGTCATCCCAACTCCCAGCATGCAATCCAGTAGCAAATCATGCATCACCATCACACGAAATGATGGGTGCTATCGACAAGGGTTCGCAGATCGATTCCGTATTTCTTGATTTCTAGACGGCTTTTAACACCGTACCTCACAACCGGCTTTTAATCAAGTTGCGTGGTTATGGTATATCGCCCCAAATTTGTGATTGGATAGGGGATTTCTTGTCAGAGAGGACACAGTTCGTAGTAATCGATGGTTAGGCATCGACTTAAACAGAGGTGATATCGGGCGTTCCACAGGGTACTGTTATTGGTCATCTGCTGTTCCTTATTTACATTAACGATTTGGGAGAAAATCTAAGTAGGTCGTTTGCAGATGACGCCGTCGTTTACCGTCTAGTAAAATCATCTCAAGATCAAAACCAACTGCAGAACGATCTGAATAAGTGATCACTATGATGTACAAATTGGCAATTGACTCTAAATAACGAGAAGTGTGAAGTCGTCCACATTAGTACGAAAAGAAATCCGTTAAACTTTGTTTACAAGATAAATCAATCAAAAGTGAAGGCCGTAAACTCCACAAAATATCTAGGAATTACTATTACTTCAGACTTAAATCGGAAAGAACACGTAGATAATGTCGTGGGAAAGGCGAACCAGAGACTGCGTTTTATTGGCAGAACCGTTGAAAGATGCAACAGAACTACAAAAGAAACTGCATATACTATGGTCGTCCGTCTTTTTTTTTTTTTTTTGAGTATTGCTGTCCAGTGTGGGATCCTCATCAGGTGGGTTTGACGGACGACATCGAAAGAGTCCAAAGAAGGGCAGCTCGTTTCGTATTGTCACGATACAGGGAAGAAAGCGTTACGGAAATACGGAAATGATACAGGATCGGGGATGGGAATCATTACAACAACGGCGCTTATCGCTGCGGCATGGGCTACTTACGAAACTCCAATCGCCAACATTCTCCTCCGAATGCGAAAATATATTGTTGACTCCCCCTTACATAGGTAGAAATGATCATCAGAATAAAATACGAGAAATCAAAGCTCGAACGGAGATATTCAGGTGTTCTTTCTTCCCGCGCGCTATTCGAGAGTGGAATGGGAGATAAATAGTATAATGGTGGTTCGATGATTCCTCTTCCAGGCACTTAAATGTGATTTGCAGAGTATCCCATGTAGATGTAGATGTAGGGGGGGGGGGGGATTAACAACTCCTATCACAAGATGGTACAGCAAGCCGCTGGAACTAATCTTTGGTTTCTGCGCAACCTGAACGCAGCGGGAGGTTCGAAATAAGCGAAAATGAACTTATGTCACGATGTTGCCCCTACAGTCACAAAATAACCCCATTTTAGGGTAAATATATAAAAATAAAAAGTATGATATCTGTGTTGGCAATGAGGTGATTTTCTTTTTAATACAGAGTATACAAGCTATTATTTACCATTTGTTATTCTGAGCGAATTGTTCCACCTGGTAAGCAAGATGTATGAGACAGGGGAAATACCCTCCGACTTCAAGAAGAATATTGTAATTCCAATTCCAAAGAAAGCAAGTGCAGACAAGTGTGAAAATTACAGAACTATCAGTTTAATAAGTCATGGTTGCATAATACTAACACGAATTATTTACAGACGAATGGAAAAACTTGTGGAATCCGACCTCAGGGAAGATCAGTTTGGGTTTAGGAGAAATGTAGGAACACGGGAGGCAATACTCACATTGCGACTTATCTTAGAAGATTGGCTAAGGAAAGGGAAACCTACGTTATTAGCGTTTGTCGATTTGGAGAAAGCTTTTGACAATGTCGACTGGAATACACTCTTCCAAATTCTGAAGGTAGCAGGGGTAAGATATAGGGAGCGAAGAGTTATATTCAACCTATACAAAAAGCAGACGACGGTTATTACAGTCGAAGGGCCAGAAAGGGACGCAGAGGTTGGGAAGGGAGTAAGACAGGGTTGTAGCCTTTCCCCAATGTTGTTCAATCTGTACATTGAGCAAGCAGTGAAGGAATGCAAGAAGAAATTTGGAGAGAGAATTAAAGTTTAGGGAGAAAAAATTAAAACTTTGCGGTTTGCCGATGACATAGTAATCCTGACAGAGACCGCAAAGGATCTGGAAGAGCAATTGAATGGAATGGACAATGTCTTGAAAAGAGGTTATAAGATGGACATCAACAAGAGTAAAACAAGGATTAGTTTCTCCATCACTGGAGGCTTTCTGTTTCCGCAACTGTGGTTCAAATTTTAATGAAACTCCAGCTCCAGTTGCAAATCAGGCGATGCTGACGGAATTAAATTAGGTAATGAGGCAATAAAAGTAGTAGACGAGTTTTGTTACTTGTGTAGCAAGATAACTTCTGATAGCCGAAGTAAAGAAGATATAAAATGCAGAATGGCTATGGGACGAAAAGCGTTTCTAAAGAAGCGAAACTTGTTAACATCCAGTATTAATGTAAATGTTAGAAAGTCCTTTCTGAAGGCATTTGTCTGGAGTGTAGCATTGTATGGGAGTGCAGCGTGGACGATAAGGAGTTCAGATAAGAAGATGATAGAAGCTTTTGAAATGTGGTGCTACAGACGAGTGATAAAATTAGGTGGGTAGATCACGTAACTAATTAGAAGGCGCTTAACCGAATTGGGGAGAAAATGAGTTTATGGCATACCCTGACTAACAGAAGGGATAGGTTGGTGGAAAAGATTCTGAGATATCAAGGTATCGTCATCTAGCATTAGAAGGAAGTGTGTGGGGTAAAAATTGTAGAGGGAGACAGAGGGACGAATACACTAAGCTGATTCAAAAGGATGTAGGTTGCCGAATGTATTCTGAGATGAAGAGACTTGCACAGGACAGGGTAGCGTGGAGAGCAGCATCAGACCAGGTTGCGGACTGAAGACCAGAACAACAATAATAATAACAAACTATTATTTTCCATTTGTTATTGTGTGCGAATAGCAAGCTTCAGCTCATCTATTTTTCGCATTTATCCCTCATTTTCATTCCTTTTATATGCTGTTTTCCTTCAACTTAGGGCATTCAAGTGCAGGGAGAAGAAATAAAAACATTGCGGTTTGCTGATGACAGAGACTGCAAAGCATCTGGAAAAAAAAATTGAATGGAATAGACAGTGTCTTGAAAGGAAGATATAAGAAGAACATTAACAAGAGCAAAACAAGGGTAATGGAATGTAATGTCAGAAAGTCAGGTAATGCTGAAGGAATTAGATTAGGTAATGAGCAATTAAAACTAGTAGATGAGTTTTGTTATTGGGTAGCAAAATAACTTCTGACGACCGAAGTAGAGAAGATATAAAATGCAGAATGGCTACGGGAGGAAAAGGGTTTCTAAAGGAGCGAAACTTGTGAACATCCAATATTAATGTAAATGTTAGGAAGCCCTTTCCGAAAGTATTTGTCTGGAGTGTAGCATTGTATGGCAGCGAAATGTGGACGATAAGTAGTTCAGACAAAAATATTATAGAAGCTTTTGAAATGTGGTGCTACAGACGAATCATGAAAATTAGGTGGGTAGATCATGCAACTAATTAGAAGGTGCTTAACCGAATTGGGGAGAAAATGAGGTTTTGGCATATCCTGACTAACAGAAGGGATAGGTTGGTGGAACAGATTCTGAGATATCAAGGTATCGTCAGCTAGCATTAGAAGGAAGTGTGTGGGGTAAAAATTGTAGAGGGAGACAGAGGGACGAATACACTAAGCTGATTCAAAAGGATGTAGGTTGCCGAATGTATTCTGGGATGAAGAGACTTTAACAGGACAGGGTAACGTGGAGAGCAGCATCAGACCAGTCTGCGGACTGAAGACCACAACAACAACACAAGCTATTATTTACCAAAAATGTTCAAATGTTTGTATAGCTTATGGGACTTAACTTCGGGGTCAGCAGTCACTAAACTTACAAATTACTTACGAACTAACTAACACTAAGGACGGCACAAATATCCATGCCTGAGAGGGGGATTCGAACCCCCGACCGTAGTGGCCGTTCAGACCGTGGCTGGAGAGCCTCAGTCCCCTCGGCCACCGCGGCCGGCTATTATTTACCATTTGTTATTCTGAGCGAATAGTAAGCTTCAGCTCATCTATTTTTCGCATTTATCCCTTATTTTCATTCCTTTTATATGCTGCTTTCCTTCAACTTAGACTCTAAAACGTTGGCCGCGTGGTACTGTTACGCTGAAGGAAGGACTGGAGCGGGCCTTTAAAAGGCGGCGACTAGAACAGGAGGCGGCACAATTGGGGCCGTGGCATTGTGCTGGCGGCCTTTGTGCGGGGCCAGGTGGGCCGGAGAGCTACCTGGCCTGGCCGCTCGCTACGGCCCTGTTTGCGCATCTGCGGGCCCACAATGGCCGCGCTTCGCGGAACACAGCTGAGCGCCCAGGTGAGCTCGCCAGATCCATCTTCTGAGGAGGCCTGCCAGGCCGAAACGCAACTGCATTGTCGGCGCAGCTGACGACCAGCGTCTCGCCTAATCTCCTCGAGATCCCAACTGGCGTCCCTCCCAACGGCCCAGGGACGTCGCCAGAGTGGGACGGTGATGGGGTGGACAGAAATTCGAAGACAGCTATCAACTGTTGGGAGAATTTACAAAAAAATCCAAGGAGATCACGTTTCAACTGAATTTCTTTAATTTTTACTAAAGGCGGCCACACACTTAACAGCGTGGTTGCACAAGCAGGCACAATATTGCTCACGCACCTACACGGCTCAAGCATGCTTGTAGAAGCAACGGTTGCCCGCGATAGGCAAAGGTCCCAGGTTCGAGTCCCGGTTCCGGCACACAATTTTAATCTGCCAGGAAGTTTCATATCAGCGCACACTCCGCTGCAGAGTGAAGTTTCATTCTGGAAACATCCCTTAGGCTGTGGCTGAGCCATGTCTCCACTTATCCTTTCTTCCAGGAGAGCTAGTCTTGCGTGTTTGCAGGATATTTTTTGTGAAGTTTGGAAAGTAGGAGACGAGGTACTGGCGGAAGTAAAGTTGTGAGGCGGCATCGTGAGTCGTGTCGGGATAGCACAGTCGGTAGTGCGCTTGCCTGCGGAAGGCAAAGGTCCCAGGTTCGAGTCTCGGTTCCGGCACACAATTTTAATCTGCCAGGAAGTTTCATATCAGCGCACACTCCGCTGCAGAGAGAAGTTTCATTCTGGAAGCAACGGTTTGTTTGCATCTGAAAATGTCGTGCTGGCATCTTTTAAGCTTGTGTTGGAAAAAAAAAAGTAAAACTTTGTGTAAAGAGTACAACTATGTATTTCTGACGACGTTACTGCGTTCATTTTATGAAATAAATCGCAATTTGCGATCAGTTTTGGCTTCATTGTACTAGGTTCAGATGGAATACTAAAGTGCGGCGAATGAAAATTTTTGCCCGGCCGGGATTCGAACTCGGGATCTCCTGCTTACTAGGCAAACGTGTTGACCACTCCACCACCGAGGACACAGTGACCAGCCCGACAGCAGAGGACTCTTCCCTGTACGTCTCCCGCCACACCCAAATCGCCATTAAAGGAAGGAAGGAAGGAAGCTTAGGGTTTAACGTCCCGTCGAAAGCGTGGTCATTAGAGACGGAGCTTACGCTCGGAAGGTTTGGGTAAGGATGTGGAAGGAAATCGGCCGTGTCCTTTCAAAGGAACCATCCCGGCATTTGCCTGGAGTGATTTAGGGAAATCACGGAAAACCTAAATCTGGATGGCCGGAGGTGGATTTGAACCACAATCCTTCCGAATGCGAGCCTAGTGTGTTACCACTGCGCTACCTCGCTCGGTCAAATCGCCATTCGGCACACTGTCTCTTTAGGTGTGGTGGTAGACGTGCAGTGAAGAGTTCTCTGCAGTCGTTATGGTCATTGTGAGATATATCCTCATGATTCAGCACCAATTACTGATTTGAAACTCATTTCTCTTTCTTTCTTTTCTCTTCTGTAATTAATTCTTAGAGAATTTATTTTTCTCACAACAGTCTCTTTTGTTGCTGTTGGATCTAAATGTTTATATTTCCCGAGTAGTATGTAATACGCAAAGAAGGCAGGGTTAGAGATCAAAGAGAAGAAAACAGAGTACGTGGTCGTGAGCAAGGCACATAACGATGGCAGTCCTCTGATAGTTGATTATCTCACTTCTACAAGAGTAGACACCTTCAAATATTTGGGAAGCATCATCGGTGAACAGAATAAAATGGAAATTGATATTCAAGCGAGGCTAGCAGCAGCGAATAAAGCTTTATTTGGCCTAGGAGATGTGTTACGCAGTAAAGCTGTGTCGAGAAGTTTCAAAGTCAGACTATATCAGAGTGTAATTCTACCAGCAGTTCTATACGGGTCAGAAAGCTTTACATTTGGAAAAGCAGATGGACACAAACTATTAGTTTTTGAAAGGAAAATCTTTGGCCCCAAGAGAGACCTAGATACAGGGGAGTGGAGGATACTGAAAAATAATGAACTGAAAGAGCTGTATCAACAGGCTGATATTAGTCAAAGGATGAAGAAAAGAAGACTCATGTGGGCTCGACATCTAATTAGGATGGAGGAGGAACGACTACCTAAAGTAGTGTTCTCTGAATCCATGGAGGGAAGTAGGAAGAGAGGAAGGCTATGTACTAGATGGAAGGATGACACCGAGGATGATGCGGTGACTATGGGCCTCACAAAAGGAGAATGGACAGCAAAAACAAGGAACAGAGAGGACTGGAAGAGGAATGTAGAGAACGCGTATGGTCTCCAAGGCCCGAGGGACAATTAAGAAGAAAGTATGTCATATGCAGCGTCTCTCTTATTTTTATCACTAGCTGAAAACCCGGCGTTGCCCGGGTATTTATTAATTTATTCCTGCCATTTTTCGGGTATATATTCATTTGTATAAGGGCTGTAAGTCTGTAAAATCTCTTGGGAATACAATTAGTAGTAAAGAGGTAATAGATTAAAACTTGGTGCGTGATGGGGCGGTTTTCCATAAACGTTACCGTTTATGTGCTCCTATCTCGTGAACTATGTTTTCTACTCTGATACAATTTAGAAGGTACACTCAACTATATACGTGTACACTGTCTGCAAAATATCCTGCACCTACATTTTGTAGTGTAGAATTTATAAATTGTAACGTCATACCGAAAGCCATAGTTTTACTCCATAAACAGCGGAAAAGTAGTAAGCGAGAAACTTTTTTCCTTTCATCATTTGACTATGGTTGCCAGAGAGAAAAAGTTTAATAAAGGTTTGAAATTATGTTTCAAGTTTGTTGCAAGTCGCCAAGTACTGTTATTCTCATACAGTGTATTTCGAAAATCTCGCCGCATTATATGGCATTTTTTGCGATTTCTATTGGTTATGACGTAATAACTTATGAACCATGTGTCGTATGTGATTCTTAACCATGTAGCAATTATTACCCTACGGTAAGGAATGTGTGTACCAAATTTGGTTGAAATCGGTCCAATGGTTTAGGAGAAAATGAGCAGCATTGTCGCAAAATGCAGCAGTTTTTCGCGTATCTAATTGTTTATGACGTCAACTTGTCAACTATGTATCGTACGTAATTCTTACACTTACGGCGACCGTTCTCATGGACTGAAGCTTACTTGTATAAAATTTGAGAAAGATTGGATCAAAACTGAAGATTTGTATGCAAAACATACACACATACGGACACTCTGCTTTATATATTAGATGACAGCCCGTACGTTTAATATTCCACAAGCAGCGATGCGTTTCATACTGTCTAATAAATTCCTTTAAGAGGTCGTGGTTTACGTTTCTTAATTCAGACATTGCTATTACAACACCAATGGAAACTTATCGAAAACAAAGGAATTATCGGTATGCAGCCTCACTCAGACTGCCAGAGATTAGAGATTAGATGTACTTTTCGTTCCGGTAGATCCGAATTGAGGAAATCCTCTTGGATGTAAAACATGTGAGAACAAAATACACAATACATACTTACAAAAAGAGAGCATATGTGTTAATTTACCTTCCATAGATCCCAAATTTAATTGCCCTTGTGGATGTGGAATTGGTCAGGAATAACTATTATCTTAAGAATGTTTACATTTTAAATAACATAAAACTTATTACTGCATATTAATATACTAGGTGCATATTACAATTCTTAGCATTGTTTTTTATTTTTTTACAACACTGATTTACAATGATTACATTACGCACAAAACTTGTACTGAAGTCAAACTGAACACAGTATTCATAGTTGTGAATATTACCGTATATACAATAACATACATCAATCACTTCTGGTAAGAAATTCATCAGTGGAGTGAAGGGAGTTGGCCACTAAAAAATCCTTTAGACTCTTTTCAAACTCTATCGTGAGTTAAATTATTTTGGCTGCTGGCATGTTATTAAAAAGGGGAACTGCTGAATATTGGACACCTTTCTGAGCCAAAGTAAGTGACTTTAAATCTTTATGCAAGTTATTCTTCTTTCTAGTTTTGATCCCATGGACTGAGCTACTAGTTTGCCATTAGAGAGTAAATGTATTGGGAAGCAGTAGTAAGTATCCCCAGTTCCTTAAACAGTCCTATACATGATGTTCTTGAGTTGACACCACAAATGATCCGTAACACACGTTTTTGTGTTCTGAAAACTTTTGCTTGGTCCGATGAGTTGCCCCAGAAAATTATCCCGTATGACATTATGAAATGAAAGTATACATACTATGCTAGCTTTTTTATTTTTATATCTCCTGTGTATATATCCCATATCACAAGCATATTTATTGACCGCACACGCTCAAGCACGCACATACGCTTGAACGCTTGCACAAGCACGCATAATCGAATTCGAATTGCGCAAGCGTGCTTGTCAAGCACGCTGTTACGTATGTAGCTGGCTTAAGTCATATTTTCCCAAACAGTTTCAGCATATTTTGTGCTATCATCAGTGCCGTTGGTTTATTTTTGTTCTGAAAATTATGGTGTACTGTACAATTGTCTTTTAAGATATACTTAAAATATTTTTACAGGCTCTGTCATTGTGAATTTCGCTTAGATTAGCAGACAAAATATAACTATTTTAGTTTTGTGAAATTAGTTCTATAAATACGAGTATCACACTTTTTTCCCCATACTTTTACATTAGGCTACGCACAAAATCACAGAGTAACTAGCCTAATTATTACTTGTTGTAGTAATGGTTTTTTACAAACTTGTCATCTGAATAGCATAACAAATAGACTAAATTTTTTGCTTTGCAATTTTGGGTTTGAGAAACGTGTCATTCGTGTTAGTACTTACGATTCTTTTTCTTTAGTTTCGGGTTTTTCTTGTTTTCTTTGTAGTATGTTATTTGTTTTCCACGTTTTGTTCGTGGTATACATTACGCCAGTAGTAATTATTAAGTTAAGCAGAATACAGGCGTGTGAGGTGAAATTCAACAGAAGCGGGATTGCAGTAACTAGAATGGATAGAATGAGAAACGAGAAGGCGGGTTAAATTAAAAAGTAGAAACCTCTACCTTAGAGCAGTCAAGACTGAGATGGATTTCCGGAAGTCTTTTGACACTGTGCCCCACAAGCGGCTTCTAATAAAATTGCGTGCTTATGGAATATCTCCCCAATTGTGCAATTGGATTCACGATTTCCTATCAGAAAGGACACAGTTCGTTGTAATTGCTGAGTGATCTGTTTGCGAAGTTTCAATCGCCGACTTTTGCTTCGGAATGTGGAAATATTTTGCTAGCATCCACCTACTTAGGGAGACATGACCATCTCAATAAAATAAGAGAAATCAGATCGAAAACGGAACGATTTGTGTGTTCTTTCTTCCCGCGCGCTATTAGAGAATGGAACGGTAGAGAAAAGTTATGAAAGTGGTTAATGAACTCTCTGTCAGGCACTTGAATGTGATTTGCAGAGTATCTATGTAGATGTAGAATGAAATGTCAAAAGAATGGGAGATGGCAGGAATCGGAAGAAGACCCATGAGATGGAAACAGGATGCAGGAGACCAAGAGGAATACCAAGAGATTGATGGCCCGTGAGAGTAAAGGAAGGAGTGCAGAAGAGAGAAAGGGAACAAAGTCCAAGAGGAAAAGCAGCAGGATAGGGCTAGACCAGAGGTTGGACACACTACTGTATGATGATAACTTAAAAGCTTTTTCTAAATTATTCACTATACCATTATTTGTTACTGTCCTCATTTAGCATGTCATCCCCTCCTCCCCCCGCCCTTCTCCTCCCTCTAGCCTGCTGGCTGACGCCGCCCTTGCAACAACCCACAACAATAGCTCCAAAATCGTGCAGTAGACTGTGGCACATATTTTAATCACTCCTTGACAAACGAAGAATCGCAGCTGCTAAAATGATTTTGACGGTACGGAAGTGGTGTAAAATAGCGTTGAACTCTGCGAAAACACTGACAGGCGTCTACAGATCCCAGACGCGGTCACACTCAACTACCACTCCAACCGATAGATGTCTCTAAGGCAGTGGTTCCCGATCGTTTTTTGTAATCGCACGCACAATATTTTTGGAAAAATTTTCGCGGTCAAAACTATATATTGCACGACAACTAAGACAAATGGAAAAAATTATATGTCATTTGAAACCTAAGTTATTATCAAAAGCAAACCTTTGCAGAAGAGAGTTTTGAAACTGGTGAAGGGAATATCTACGAGGGTTGGAACATACATAGTGGCGATATTTATACACAACCGATACAAACCCTTTATATATTTGCACCTGTTAGTGTCATTCAGAGTTGTCACCAGCGTTGAGTAGAACCTGTTACCAGTGATGTGGAAAGCGTAGTATACCGTTAGCAGAGCGTGCTCTGTTGGTGATGCGAATGGAGTGGTTGAATCTCTGGAATAGTATGGAAACGAATGCACGAAATGGTTCCTTCAGCTTCGGAATCAAATCAAAGTTACAAGGACTTATGTCCAGGAAGCATGGTGGATAGTACAGAACTTCCCAGTCTCAGCGACCGCAGCCACAGCTTGCGCTATATGTGCCCGCGCATTGTCGTGCAAAATGATGCGTGGGTTGCGAAGAAAGTGTTGCCGCTTCTTTCGCAAAGCTAGTCGTAGGTGATTCTCTAAAACAGAACAGTAATACTGTGCATTGACGTTAGAATAACACCATCACAGTCGTACATAGTGACACCGTTACGTTAGACCGCTCGCTCACAAGTGACTGTTTCCCTCGATTGTGCGCACGCCGGTGACGTGCGACGGGTGAGTCCATTTGCTCGTTGGTAAGGTAGGTACGTCAACAACGTGTGCCATCAGCGACAACAGTAGATTGCATTGCATGGTGTCTTCACAGCAGTGTTGCCACTATTTAAGTTAAAAAAAAACTATATTTTGTCAAATAATTGTTATACCCGAATTATCCACCCCTATGAACCACAGACATTGCCGAGGTGGGGTGGCTTGCGTGCCTCAACGATGCAGATAGCCGTACCGTAGGTGCAACCACAGCGGAGGGGTATCTGTGGAGAGGCCAGACAAACGTGTGGTTCCTGAAGAGGGGCAGCAGCCTTTTCAGTAGTTACAGGGGCAACAGTCTGGATGATTGACTGAGCTGGCCTTGTAACATCAGCTAATGTGGCTTTGCCACACAGCTACTGCGAACGGCTGAAAGCAAGGGGAAACTACAGCCGTTACTTTTCCCGAGGACATGCAGCTCTACTGTATGGAAATATGATGATGGCATCCTCTCGGGTAAAATATTCCGGAGGTAAAATAGTCCCCCATTCGGATCTCCGGGAGGGGACTACTCAGGAGGATGTTGTCATCAGGAAAGACAATACTGGCATTCTACGGATCGGAGCGTGGAATGTTAGATCCCTTAATAGGGTAGGAAAATTAGAAAATTTAAAAAGGGAAATGGATAGGTTGAAGTTAGATATAGTGGGGATTAGTGAAGTTCGGTGGCAGGATGAACGGGATTTCTGGTCAGGTGAGTACAGGATTATAAATACAAAATCAGTTGGGGGTATCACAGGAGTAGGACTAATAATGAATAAGAAAATAGGAATGCGGGTAAACTACTATGAGCAACACAGTGATCGCATTATCATCGTCAAGATAGATACGAAGCCAACACCGACAACAGTAGTACAGGTTTATATGCCAACTAGCTCTGCCGATGAGGAGGAGATCGAAGAAATATATGAGGAGCTAAAGGAAATTATTCAGACAGTTAAGGGAGAGGAAAACTTAATTCTGATGGGAGACTGGAATTCGGTAGTAGGAAAAGGAAGAGAAGGAAGAATAGTAGGTGAATATGGATTGGGCAGGAGGAATGAAAGAGGAAGTCGCCTGGTAGAATTTTGCACGGAACATTATTTAATCTTAACACACACATGGTTTAAGAATCACAGAAGAAGGTTGTATACGTGGAAGAGACCAGGAGACACCGGAAGGTATCAGATAGATTTTATAATGGTAAAACATAGATTCCGGAACCAGGTTCTAAACTGCAAGACATACCCAGGGGCAGATATAGACTCTGACCATAACTTGTTAGTCATGAACTGTAGGTTGAAACTGAAAAAACTGCAGAAAGGTAGGAAAATGAGGAGATGGGACTTAGATAAATTGAAGGAAAGTGAGGTTCTGGAGAATTTCAGAGGGATATTTAGGCAACAATTGACAGAAACAGGGAGAAATAAAACAGTAGAAGAGGAATGGGTAGCATTGAGAGATGAAATAGTGAAGGCAGCAGAGGACAAAATAGGCAGAAAGGCAAGACCTACAAAAAATCCTTGGATAACACAGGAAATACTAAACTTAATTGATGAAAGGAGAAAATATAAAAATGCAGTAAATGAAACAGGCAAAATGGAGTACAGACGACTAAAAAATGAGATCGACAGGAAGTGCAAAATGGCTAAGCAGGAGTAGCTAGAAGCCAAATGCAAATCTGTAGAAGAATGTATAAGAAGGGGAAAAGTAGATACCGCCTACAGGAAAATAAAAGAGACATTTGGGGACAAGAAAAGCAACTCTACGAATATCAAGAACTCAGATGGGAAGCCAGTTCTCAGCAAAGAAGGGAAAGCTGAAAGGTGGAAAGAATACATAGAGCAGCTCTACAAAGGAAATGAACTTAGGGACGATGTTGTAGGAAGGGAAGAGGAAGTAGATCAAGATGAAATAGGTGATACCATACTGAGAGATGAATTTGACAGAGCCTTGAAAGACCTACGTCGGAATAAGGCCCCAGGAGTAGATGACATACCCTCAGAGTTACTAAAGTCTCTGGGAGAGCCAGCCATGACAAGACTATTTGAACTGGTGTGTAGGATGTATGAGACAGGCGAAATGCCCTCAGAGTTTTAAGAAAAATGTTATAATCCCCATTCCAAAGAAAGCACGTGCAGACAGGTGTGAAAACTACAGAACCATCAGTTTAATAAGTCATGGTAGCAAAATTTTAACACGAATTATCTACAGGAGAATGGAAAAGCTGGTAGAAGCTGACCTCGGGGAAGATCAGTTTGGATTCAGGAGGAAAGTAGGAACCCGGGAGGCAATACTCACTTTACGTCTTCTCTTAGAAGATAGATTAAGGAAAGGCAAACCTACATTTCTAGCTTTTGTAGATTTGGAGAAAGCATTTGACAATGTTGACTGGAATACACTCTTTCAAATTCTGAAGTCAGCAGGGGTAAAATATAGGGAAAGGAGACTTATTTACAACTTGTACAAAAGCCAGACCGCAGTTATTAGACTCGAAGGGCATGAAAGGGAAGCATCAGTTGGGAAGGGAGTAAGACAGGGTTGTAGCCTTTCTCCGATGTTATTCAATTTGTACATCGAGCAGGCGGTGAAGGAAAGCAAGGAAAAATTTGGAATAGGGATTAAAGTTCAGGGGGAAGAAATAAAAACATTGCGTTTTGCTGATGACATTGTAATTCTGTCAGAGACAACAAAGGACCTGGAAGAGCAGTTGAATGGAATGGACAGTGTGTTGAAGAGAGCGTATAAAATGAACATTAACAAGAGCAAAACAAAAATAATGGAATGCGGTCTTAGAAAGTCGGGCGATGCTGAAGGAATTAGATTAGGTAACGAAACAATGAAGGTGGTAGATGAGTTTTGTTACTTGGGTAGTAAAATAACATGCGATGGTCGCAGTTCAGAGGATATAAAATGCAGAATGGCAATGGGAAGAAAAGCATTTTTGAAAAAGAGAAATTTGCTAACATCGAACATTAATTTAAGGGTAAGGAAGTCTTTTCTGAAGGCATTTGTGTGGAGTGTTGCCTTGTACGGGAGTGAAACATGGACGATAAGCAGTGCGGACAGGAAGAGAATAGAGGCTTTTGAAATGTGGTGCTACAGAAGAATGCTGAAGATTAGGTGGGTAGATCGCATAACTAATGAAGAGGTACTGAACAGAATTGGTGAGAAAAGGAATTTTTGGCATACCCTGACCAAAAGAAGGGATCGCTTGGTAGGACACATTCTTAGACATCGAGGTATCGTAAATTTAGCATTGGAGGGAAGCGTGTGGGGTAAAAATCGCAGAGGGAGACCAAGAGACGCGTATAGTAAGCAGATTCAAATGGATGTGGGTTGCCGTTCTTATCAGGAGATGAAAAGGCTTGCTCAGGATAGAGTAGGGTGGAGAGCTGCATCAAACCAGTCTCTGGACTGAAGACCATCACAATAACAACCCGAATTATATGGTAAAGTCGCTAGGATTTTTGCTAGTGTTTAGTTTTCGTGGTAATGGTACTATGTCTGGATTGAAAGCAGTTAGGAACACAATTAGTCACATCGCAACCTCGGATATGCTGTGTCACGTCTCTCGGTCGCCGAATATAACACCACGATCAAACTCACTTAAATCGTGATAACCTGAAATTGTAGTAGCAATAACCGATCTAGTGCCTACACCAGACACCTGTTGTTTTATATAGAAGTTGTCGACCGCAGCGCCGTCCTCTCTCTCTCTCTCACCCACGCCCGAAGGAGGACTGGAACCTCCGACGAAGAGCTCTGTGTTTGCATACGCTTGTCTTTACCAGTTTCTTTGGCTCTTCAGTATAAGAACTTTGACATGGATGTATGATGGGATAGATTATTTCTTTCTAAAAGGTCTTGTTACGTGAGCATTGACAGGATAGTTTACTTCTTTCTCCAAGGTACGCGTTACGTGAGAAATGCTGCAGATCAAGAAATCTATGAACACAATTGTACAATGGTTGGCGCATTTAAGACAGTTTATTCCACATTCCCATAATCTGATTAGTCTGGCCTGTTAGCAAGAGCGACGATTCATCTCGTGTTGTTTGCATTATAACTTAGTGATAGGCGTGTAACAGCATCAGTTGTGACTCATCAGCTAGGCAGCCTGTTTCCTTTCGTCGACCATCGGGCTTTGGTGAGCAGAGTAGACTTGTGGAAACAGACCTGTATACTACTTCTCGATGGTATGGCTGTTCGCTGGTTGATACTGCTCAACATTGAAGGATTTTCTAGCATTACATCCCATCCGTCGTTTGGTAAAATTCGCGATAGTCGGCGTTGGATGTTTCTACGAGGGGGAGTTGGAAAATAAGTTTTCCCTGTTGACTGTGGTCAGAGTTACGTATGAAATGAAAACAGAATGACATTAAACAAACACATATATTTATTTTTCTAGATAATTTCCAAGTACAATGAGACATTTGTCATGCCGCTTTACAAGCTTCAAAAAGCCGTCTAGGGTAAAAATCAGGGTGTTGCATACGGAAGACGCGTTGAACGGCTTGTTTGACGTCAGCATTGCTTCCAAAGCGCCTTCCGCAGAGTGTCTTCTTCAAACCTGGAAAGAGATTAAAATCACTTGCAGCGAAATCAGGACTGTATGGCGGATGATGTGGGCGCTCCCAACCAAGAGTTGCAATATGGTTTCGCGTTGCCGTCGCCGAATGTGGTCTCGCATTGTCATCCAACAGCAGAGCGCCAAATCTGAGAGGGCCATGCCGCTTTTTCCGAATCACCTCTCAATTTCGACAGAGTGGCACAGTACCGCGCAGCACTGAAGATTGCATTCTCCCAAAAAGTCTAGCAACAAAACTCCTTGGGCGTCTCAGAAAACGGCGAGTAGCAGTTTACCTGCAGAGTGCTTCTGAACTACTTTCGGGCAGGTGGTGACGGATGTTTCCACTACATCCACTACATGGATGCGACCTTCGATTCGAGCGTGTAATGGTGGGCCCACGTTTCATCCCCAGTCAATATACGGAACGTCATAAGCTTGATCGCGGTCGACCTCTACCCAAGAGTGTATCGGTGTCTTGTACATGCGCGTTCACCTGCTGTGTCGTCTTTCGCCCATAGCCGTTCAACACTTCTTCCGTATGCAACGCCCTAATTTTTCCTGCACGGATTTTTGAAGCTTATAAAGCGCTATGACAAATGTCTCAATGTACTTGGAAATTATGTAGAAAAATAAAGATATGTCTTATCTTTAATGTCGGATTGTATCCCTTTTCATAACACTACTCTGCCTACGGTCGACAGAGGAAATTTATTTCCCAACTCCCTCTGTTATATCCTCTGTACTGCGACCATCGTGTTATTTTACTGCCCAAGTAACATATCTCATATACCACCATTATTGTTTCGTTACCTAATCTAATTCGTTCAGCGTCGCACTTATTTTCTTAAATTGCACTCCATTACCCTTATTTAGCTCTTGTTAATGTTCACCTTATACGCACCTTTTAACATACTGTCCATTCCGTTCAGCCGCTCTTCCAGGTCTTTTGCTGTCTCTGACAGTTACAATGTCATCGACAAAACGTAATGTTTTTATTTCTTCACCCTGAACTTTAATTCCTTCTCCACATTTTTCCTTGCTTTCCTTTAAAGCTTGCCCAATCTACAAATTGAATAACATTGGAGAAAGGCTACAACACTGTTTTACTTTCCTCCCAACCTCTGCACCCCTTTCATGCCCTTCAACTCTGATAACTGCTGTCTGGTTTTTGTACAAGCTCTAAATAGCCTTCTGTCCTTTATGTTTTACTCTTGCAGTTTTCAGAATTTGAAAGAGTGCATTACAATTAACAATGCCAAAAGTTTTCTCCAAATCTACAAAAGCTAGAAATGTAGGTATGCCTTTCTTTAACCTATCTTCTAAGATAAGCCGTTAAGCAAGTATTGCCTCATATGTTCCTACATAACTCCTGAATCCAAGATCTTCCCCGAGTTCGGCTTGTACCACCTTTTACATCTTTCTGGAAATAATTCGTGTTAAAGTTTTGAAACCATGACTTATTAAAATGATGGTTTGCCAGTGTTGTCGCTACTGATGTTGGTATCCTCCTGAGTAGTCTCCGCCCGGAGATCCGAATGGTCGACCATTTTACCTCAGTTATAATTTACCCGAGAGGATGCCATCATATGTTCATGCAATAGAGCTGCATGTCCTCGGGGAAAGTAACGTTTGTAGTTCCCCTTGCTTTCAGCCGTTCCCAGTAACTGCGTGGCAAAGCCATGTTAGGTGATGTTACAAGACCAGCTCAGTCAATCATCCAGATTCTTGATCCTGTAACTAATGGAACGGCTGCTACCTCTCTTCAGGAACCACACGTTTATCTGGCATCTTTAAAGATAACCCTCCGCTGTGGTTGAACCTACGGTGCGGCTATTTGTATCGTTGAGGCACGCAAGCCACTCCAACTCGTCAATGTCTTTAAAGCAACACGTCGGCCGCGGTGGCCGAGGTGACTGAGGCGCTCCAGTCACGGTCAGCACGGCCACTACGGTCGGGGGTTCGAATCCCCCCTCGGGCATGGATATTTGGGCCGTCCTAGTTCGTAAGTAGTTTATAAATAGTTTGTAAGTTTAGGGACTGATGACCCCGTAGTTAAGTCCCATAAGCTTAACAAACATTTGAACATTTTTGAAAGCAACAAGCACAAGGAAGTCGTTGTAAGCTGCAGCGCTCTTTGCGATAGACCGTCGAACTACAACGAATCGTTCAAATGGTACGCATTTGTTGAGTCGTCTGCTTCACGCGTCTACTTCGTTTGTTGTCAACTTACAGCAAATGAATCGCCGCGTTAGCATCACTTTTCGAAACTGTATGATATATTGTGATGATTAAAATATTTGTGTTTTAGACTGTCACTGTGAAACTGTATTTAATTGTTTTCGTGCATTTCATGCGTAACTACGTCGCTCACATGTGTTAACGTCCTCATTATAAAATGCGATTACATACTTCCAGCCCCTGCGGTTTTGAGGCGCCTATGTATATGATGAACAAGCTCAGGTGTCTATACATAGACCTTTCACTTTGATAAAGCTTCAAGTAATGATAACCAAAAACAAATATTTCATTTGTTAACTACAGCATGTTCCAGGAAAAAATAGCAAATATTTTAGAAGATGGTAATAAAGACGAATGGCAGTTAAAATTTCATATATCGTGTGTCCAATTTTTATTGGGTACAGAGATATGGCTCTTGGTATGTCCAACAAACTGATTTGGATATTTTGACTGATTCTTTCGTCGGTTCTTGGTAGATCACCATATTTACTTTTATTGAAATAACCGGTTATAAGGCAGTTTAAAGTCTGAATATGTCCTAGTAGCAGAAAACCAGGTAACTAAGTGGAAATGAACGTGTAGAAGATACACAAAATTCTACTTTTAAGTAAGTGTGATGTTGCACTACCAAGAACCGACGGAGAAATCAGTGAAAATTTCTTGATTTACATTTGCTCCACGTTTGTTTGGATTTCATATTAACAGCTATATCTCTGTATTCAATAAAAATTGTACACAGGTTATATTAAAATTCCTCTATAGTATCACCTCCTAAAATACTTACAACTGAGTCGAAAAACTATGTTCCTCTGAGCAGGAGACAAGTACACATTCTCAAACAAATTCCCGACTTGGCTTCGTTTGTCAGCTGTTCCCCATTCGGTCGTCTGCGCATGAGCGATGCACTTCCATACGCGTGAGATTAGGATCCATCCTAGTCCGTCTAGTAGCGATCGTATGCGTGCATCTTGTGCAAGTGGACGTGTCTACACCGTTAGCGGACGGCGTAACCGGTGCATCATGGGTAATCTCGTAAGCTCTCACTTCCCGTGTAGAAAGGGCTTAACTCATGGGGATGGGCGCTATCATCACAAGATCAATAATCCCAAAAGTTGTGTGGACGATCGCTGTTGTTTTTAATTAATGTGCAATGCCCAGCTTGTCATTGTGAACAATGTACCCCCTCCGAAATGTGGTCTTGTTGTGATCTGTGGAACGCTTACGCCGCTGTACGGTGCCTCACTTGTGACGCGTTCTCAGGCTCCGTGACAACTGTCGCACAAAGCGCTGCTACCTGGCTGCAGACACAGACAATATATTACTCTGTGCTGCAGAGCACGCCTGGAACCGGACCCGTCGCGTCGAAGGCGCGGGCCTCTGTCCGGTGGTTATTCTTCCGCAACAGGAAGCGCGGGTGTTCTCACAATGAGCGCCTATACAACCGAGAGGTGGGCGTGTTCGCCGCGCGACCTATTGTTAACCGTCTCCTTGACAATGCGCCGCGCTGCTTCAACTGTGGAGATCTCCCTGACTGTCTTTTGTAACTCAAAATAGTTAAATTGATAGCTTCCTTGTTACTGGATAGTTCGAGTACTGCTATTCATTTGAAACAGACGTTCACTTGCCTGCCTTAAAGTTGAGGCTATCGCTGTATCAAATGTTCAAATGTTTGTAGAACTTATGGGACTTAGCTACGGGGTCATCAGTCCCTAAGCTTACAAACTACTTATGAACTAGCTAAGACCAAGGACGGCACAAATATCCATGCCCGAGGGGGGGGGATTCGAACCCCCGACCGTAGTGGCCGTGCAGTCCATGACTGAAGCGCCTCGGTCTCCTCGGCCACCGCGGCCGGCATCGCTGTATCGTCCACATGACTGCAGAGAAATAATGTGCTCGTTACAGACTATGTTTTGACTTGTGCAGTGTAATTCGGCACGATTTTAATCTCAGAGACTAGTTAACGATTTACTGTGTAGCTCAAATAGTTGATGTGGCATCTAGTTTTTATTAACACTGCGGTGGCGGATCTAGAATTTTGGTTTTGGAGAGTCTTGATGACAGTCTTTATCAAGGTCAACACTAAAACGTGGGTTGTTTGTTTGTTTGTTTTTTTTTTTTGGGGGGGGGGGAGGGGGGGGGGGGCTACAGCTCCTTAACCCTTCACCGAAACGAGAGACGTACTGTAAACACACAGAGGCGCGTAACTAGGGGTGGAGAAAACAGGGTCGCTCGCTCAATTTCGCTGCATCCGTTTCAGGTGTAAGGTCGTTGCGTGTTTTGTTTTACAACAATGCTATTAGTAGAAGCCAAACATTTAAAATTTGTTTCTTTTAATACTTTATAAAAGTGATTTTCTCCGAAAATTTCCTAAATCCGCATCTTCGCTTACCACAGCAAACACTTTGTCAAGTGTTGGAAATTCCTTACGAAAATTTTCCAGTCGAATTTTTTTTCTTTGTTCTTGGAGGCTTCAAAGACTGTCTTCATATCAAAATCAGTCATTAACTGTTCAGAACACAACAGCTGCGTTTTATACACACTAGGAACCATGTGTTCTCTAAACAATTTTTACTACTTCTTTGAACGCTTCTTGGGTGGACTCAAATTGAAGGATGACATAACGAGGTTACTCTTACGTGATACCAATGAGAGAGAAAAAGAGACACAGAGACCATGAATATTGAATGTTATTGTAAACAATAATCGTCGTCGTTGTCGGCTGAAACTTGTATCCGAGTTTTCATTTCTCTCCTGAGATGTCCTGTGTCACGGTTTCGGCGTGGGCATGTCGTTGATGGCTTAGTAATCCAAACTTAGCGTGGAGCAGGGTGGAAATGACTACAGCTTTGTACACAATCAGTTTGGTGTACAATAATACTTACGCTATTAGTCAGCAGCTGGCCCTTTAAGATGAAGTTGGCAGTCAATATCTATTATCACTGCCATACAACAACACAAACTACCTTACACCTGAAACAGATGCAGCGAAATTGAGCGAGAGTGCCTTTTTTGTCCACCCCTGGTCATGCGTCTCAGTGTGTTTACACTGTGTCTCTCGTTTCGGTGAACGGAGCATAGAACACTGTAATCCTACCTCTAGACATTTCTGCACCTCGTGGTCAGAGCTATCGGCCAGTGGAGTTCTAAGTGACTGTTGGTAGAACTCGTGAAAGTATTCTGAGTGCGGACGTTTAGCATTCAAAGGATGCACTCCATACCTCTTCATCTTTCACCTTTCCAATAAAAACATTTTTGTAGCGAACAAATCACTGTTTGTCGTCAAACGATGTGGGGAACACGTTTGACGCTTCAGGCCACTGCAGTTGTGCACTAAGCTGTATTGAAACACCTGCAGGAGAATACACATGGAGAGCAGCGAGGAGCCTGCATCATGAATGCGACAAGTCTGACGAGCGGCGAGCTGCCAGGTGCGAGCAGCGAGCTGCCAGCTGAGAGTGTACCCTTAGATACACTATAGAAAAATTCCACATAAAAGTTCTTGCAATTAAAAGACCACGATATACCGACGAAAATCATTGAGATAAAAAAAAAAAAATAATAAAAATAAAAACTATAAATTTGCAAAAGAAAATCTGTAATCCAACTGAATAAGGAACCAAACAATTTGGCAAAGCTATTGTTGCACACAAATCAATATACTCAATATAAATCAATATACTCAGTAATATATTTCCACTGAACATCAGAAAAAATCTGTACAATATCTGTGAAATCTGAAAACATACACACTGATAAATACACATGCTCCCACGAATGACTACATTAGGAACGATCCACAGCCAATAGATGACTTCTGGAAGCTACTGGAGGGAATTATAAATAAAATCCCTAAACATCACGTAAAAATCTGTTACTAAATTTCAGTGGAGAACTTGCCGAAAAGAAAAAATCCTTAAAAAACTAAAGGAATCCACACAGACCATAAGAGAACAAATAAAACTAGCGAGAGACTGATAAACGTACGAGAAAATTTTAATCTTAAAATAATGTCCACACAATTTCTTAAATCTGCAAAGAACTTTACTACCTGGAAATCACCAAACGTAACCTTAGGCGAGTTTCAGATAGACAATGTTGCGAAGTCCATTACGAATACCAAATAAACACCGAAAGTACGAACAAGGAACGGATATTTTGAGTCAGATCACTATCTGATGTAGATAAATATTAAATTTCAACCTAATAAGAAAAAAGCGCGAATGAACAAGAGACCCAGAATTCATTCAGAATACCTCGAAATTAAGTAATCCACTAGAAAATTAAGCAATTATTTACCACGAATCGGAAGGAACCCGCAGAAGTATTGAAAAACACGTAATACGACAGAGAAACGTAGATTTGATGTAAACAGATTTAAAGAAATTAAACAATAATTTATCAAAGACAATACCAGAAACTTTTACAAAATTTCCCGAGAAAACCTGACAGGGTACCAGTCAGCTAATTTCAGTCTTCGCCGGTCGAATGAATCACTGGAATCCAACACCACAAGTAACAATCAAACTTTAGCCAAGTATTTTCAGTCAATCCTTAATTGAGATAGCCAGATGGAACAACTGGATTATGAAAAACTTTTATCCAATCCCGATTCAAAACCACCAATCAACTCCTGGGAAAGACGGAATCATAGTAGAAATATGTAAAGTAATTGGGAAAGAAAACAGTTACCTACAGACTGGAAATGTGCACTAATCCATACTCTTCACAAAAATGGTAATAAAACTGTCCCCAAACAATTACATGAAAATGTTTCTGCTCCAAGTAATATAGAAAATTTTCTTCAAGCTCTTCCTCTGGTTACTGATGTGCATACCTCGCGGTCCGAAGTAAAAGGGAGCCTGAAGACCATAAAATCCAGCCAGGCGAGATAAAACAATAAAATACATAAACTTGCATTTTTTTTTTTTTAATTCGAGCAATGCAAGTCAAATGTTATGATCCGACTGCATTATGTTTACCTACGTGTTAGACACATTCCAATATTGCCAGATATCCTCTAGCGCTATTTATGTTGAATACTTACTCTCCAGAAGACCTGGCGACAATTAGCACCTTTCAGAGAAGCACTTGTGCTCTAAGCAGAAGCTGACCGACGAAAACACATGCATTCTGTTCGTGAAGTCAAACAACAGTCAAACGATACGAAATTTGTAAATTACATCTAGAAAAGGCTGTAATGGAGTAATATATCGTGCGGTGCGTCCCATGGTGTGATCTACATAAATACTCTGCAAATCACAATGAAGTGCATAACACAGTTCATTGAACCGCTTTTATATTTCTCTGACGTTCCATTGTCTAATAGCGGGTGGGAAAGAGGAACAGCTAAATCTTTCCGTTTTCGATCTGATTTATCTTACTTTATTATGATCATGTCTTCCTATGTAGGTGGGTGCTAACAAATTTTGTTCGCGTTCGGGTAAGAATGGTGGTAAAAGAAATCTCGCAAATAAACCACAAGTCATATATATATATATATATATATATATATATATATATATATATATATATATATATATATCATTCCAACTCGTGCATCATTTCCGTGATACTCTTCCCCTATATTGGGAAAATACGAAACGAACTTCTCCACTCTGAACTTTTCTCTAGATCCTCCGTTAGTCCCACTTGGTGGGGATTCCACACTGCGCAGCAATACTCCAAAATAGGACACACAAGTGTAGGTAGGCAGTTTCTTTAGTAGAACAGTGATAATTCCCATATGGCATGTATGCAACAAATGTAAGGGTCATAGTGAACAGTGATCACAGTGCAGGCTACATTGATCGAGAGACTAATAGCAGCAACAGAGAAGAGTCTGCGAAAGATTTTCTATTTATTACAGATGAAGGCAGCTAGGACAGTTGGGGAGAGAAATCATCTTTTCCAAGTATGATGTCATGGCAGGTACTTAATCTCTGATGGGTTACTTGTGCTTTGATGGGTCAATGAAGCTGACGCAGTGAATGGTAGTTATATAACTTATCTGGCTGCATCCAGCCTAACGGAACGTATTAAGCACTGACACGGTCAGAAAGACTAATGTTCCAGGTGCAGTACACTCAAGCATTTACGAATTTGCATTTAAATGGGTGAAAGAGGGAAGACGAACGCAAGGAATGACTGACTGCACTAGGATATTGAAATATTTGAATGGTGGTAAGAGAAAATTTGTGCTGGACCGGGATTCGAACCCGGATTTCCCGCTTCAGGTCAGCGGCCGCACTAGCCTTTAACGCTACTCGGGAACACTTTTCGACCGCACCAAATTCCCACAAATGGCTCGCTAAAGAAGTAGCGCCCTTATCGTCCATGCTCTCTTGAGCTCGCAATTCGAACTCCCGCACGACGTGGAACAGTATTACCGCGTCTGCGGTGAAGAAATGCGAAATACGCCGACGTCGCGAAGAAACACGTAACATATGTGGTGTGATGTCTGTTCTTTCGAGAGGCTCCGATCTCTCTCCACACATCCATCTTTCTGGAGGCCAGAAGAAAGATATTTACCGTCGTCAATTAGCTAAGGACGCTCGTGGGTACAACCTAACAATTTTGCCTGAAGCCACTGGTCATCTTGTCTCTCACTGGATAAGGTTTTTTAATAGTTGTGGCAATTACTAATATATTACTTGTTTTTTCCGTAGCTACGATGTACAAGTAATTTTATGAGCTGTCTAATTGTGTTAGGCGATTGCCATTTATATACACTGACTTACAACGAGAGGGTCTGACATACAGGTCCCCGATTTCGATCAAATTTTGCATGGACTTTCTATATTAATTATAAAGGGGCACGTGTTTTGACATTTTGCTACACACTTAGTAATTTTTGAAACAAAAATCGAGGTCAAAATTGATAGTAGAAAATTGGGTTTTTCACTGCTATTCGTCGAAATATCGTCTAAAGATGATACGGTGTTTGTAAATGAACGGGCTTTTAACGGTTTATAATATTTATTATATTGAACTTACAATTATAAATGATATGTCAAATGAAAGAGCAGCTCAAAGGGTTTACCAAGAACCTTATAAATATTCAATGTGAGCGCCACTTGTCACACGAAACACATTAAGTCTAAGGCCGAGTTCTTTCCAAACGTTGATAAGTGTCTTCAGTGATTGTAGCAGCAGCTGCTTCAATCCGGTTTCTTAGTTCAGGGAGGTCAGCCGGTAGCGGAGGCACGTACACACGATCCTTGATGAAGCCCCAAAGGAAACGCAT
Source organism: Locusta migratoria (assembly GCA_026315105.1). Taxonomy (NCBI): domain Eukaryota; kingdom Metazoa; phylum Arthropoda; class Insecta; order Orthoptera; family Acrididae; genus Locusta; species Locusta migratoria. The sequence continues at coordinate 794,942,263 of CM048744.1, read as the reverse complement.
GTCGTTAGGTCGGGTGAACATGGGGGCCTGTCATTGAATCCCTTGATGCCTATCCATCGGTTGGTTAGTGACGTTCAACCAATCGCGTACTTCCCTTTGCCTGTGAGGTGTCGCACCATCTAGCTAGAAAAAGAAGTTCTCTGGCTCATCTTCTTCCAACTTACGGAAGAGCTATTAATCTTGTCTACCAGGCGAGAAGTGCCAGTTACAGTAGGTTCACCAAAAAAGAAAGGTGCCGCGGTGGAGTAGCCGAGCGGTCTAAAGCGTCTTGCTGCGGAGCGCGCGGTTGCTCACCGTGGAGGTTCGAGACCTCCCTGGGGCATGGGTGTGTGTGTGTGTGTTTGTCCTTAGGTTAGTTTACCTAGGTTTAAGTAGTTTGTAAGCTACGGACTGATGACCACGCAGTTTGGTCCGATAGATTTACAGACATTTGAACATTTTTGAAAAAGAAAGTTCCATAAACATTCATCCCTGATACGGCAGGGAATCTCGTTGCATTTGTACCATATCGGAAAGTTTTTCTAAGGCCCAGATGCGCACACTGTGTTAACATGTCCACTAAGGTGACAGGTCAAAAAATCACTGAAGACAACATGTTCCAGAAAACCGTATCCTCATGAAACAACATGTTCTTTGCGAAGTTGGCACGTAAGCCGTGGTCTGCCGGCTTTAGAGCCAGTAATTACTGTAAACTGTAAGGACGTAGTTGTACACGTTTTCTTGAAACTGCCCAAATAGTTGACACAGGAACTAGTAATTCACGACTAGCCTTCCAAACTAATTTCTTTGAGCTACGAGTGAACGACTCTCTCACTCGCTCAACAGTTTCTTCACAAACTCTTGGTCGTCCCATTCTTTTCCTTAACAAACGCAGCCGGTATCTTGATATTGATATACCATCTACAAATGTTATTATCACAACTGAACTTTAGCCGGAACGCATGTTGCACAGTAACAACAGATTCGGTCTTTGCAACCTTCAAAACATAAAATGCTTTCCGTTCACTAGTCGCCATCTTTGCTACTCCCACTGACTACCGGATTGCGGCGGAAACATTGCGCGCTGCGCACGCGTACTGGTGCCAAAGAAAACGGAGTTGCTTGTTCATTTATGTCATTTATAACTAACTTTAATATGTTATAAAGCGTTAAAACCCCGATTTTAATTTATAAACACCCTGTACATGGGGCGAAAAGTAAATGACGTTCGAGGGGGGGGGGGGGGGGGAGAAGGGACACCTTTCAAACTGTTAATGGACATAAACTATTTCCAAAGGAGTATGGATAGGGATCCATGTACTAACAATAACCATACGAATTAATGAGCAAAACTCCGCCTGATGCCTTTAGGGGACCAACCCGGCTCCTACAGAAAGCAAGGAACCTACAGAGGGTCGGTGAATGTGCATCAATAAAATGTGATTCCTGCAGAACGATACAAGTTGCGGAGTAGTAGGAGGTAACAGTAATAGCCATTACAATTCCACTGTATGAGTACAATGAGAGGGTCCAGATGGGAGGCGAATGGGTTGCAGCCCATCTGTCGCTGGGTCAATGTCCGTTACTGATGAGGAACGGACGACATCCATAAACAGTGGATCAGATTAAAGCTCAGAATGTTGACTTGGTTGCGACGACAAGATTGGCACCTCAGGCAGCACCTTAGGGGAGGGCAGCTCAGAGAGAGAGAGAGAGAGAGAGAGAGAGAGAGAGAGAGAGAGAGAGAGAGAGAGAGAGAGAGAGAGAGAGAGCTGGTGTCAATGAGGTCGGGGATTGACGATGATCGGTGATACGGTGAGTCCAGCGGTCGATCTGGTGATTGATCTCTGATCTGGTGATTGCTCGGAGGAGGAGTCCTGGGATGTGGCACCTTCTCTGGCAAGTGCCAGAGAAGGGGATCACTTCTCTGGCTGGGAAGGAGAAGAGGGGGGGGGGGCACAGGGAGGTGCGAGAGTGCTATAGGAGAGGGAAGAGGCAGGTGAAAAGTGGGAGCGGATGAGGAGGAAGGGGGAGGGGTACAAGATGTAACCGAGGCAAAAGTTGAAACCATAGCCACCGAATTTAATCATGCAAATTTTCGCCGGGCCTCGTGATACGTTAAATGATCTAAGGACTTGTATTCCTGTATTTCCTTCTCTCATTCCTACATTGGACAGTCAGGTGAGCGTGAAGAATGGTGTTGCTTGCAAGTGACATACACAGGGGGAGGAACACAGGACTCCCCTCGTGGAGTGGGCGTCCACATTCACCACATAGAGGGACTGCTGTACAGTGGGAAGACATGTGCCCAAACCACATACACTGGAAGTCTGGAACAATCTCATGGGAGGCATATGTATGGCTTCATGTCGCATCGGTAAACCATCACCTTGACCATATCTGCGAGAGTATCACACTCGTCGAAGGCAAAGATAAAGGCACCGGAATCACTACACTTGTCCTTAGCGCCTCTGTGCACGTGGCGAATAAAATGAACACCTCGCTGTTGCAGATTCGCCTGGACGTCCCCATCAGTTTGGAGGAGAATATCATGATGGGAAATAACTACCTGAACCATCTTTAACGACTTGTAAGGGGGTTATGGACAATGGAACTAGCCAAATGGTCACAGGCGCACACAGCTGCCAATTGAGCAGCAGATACCGTTTTAATCAGCAGGGACCAGAACACATCTTGCTCATTGAATCGACTTCCCCAAACTTACCTTCGATGTTTCCGACGAAGAACAACGGCTTGGTGGAGGAGAATGTCCCTCCACCTGTCCTGGTGCAGACCAGGTAGCCAAGAAATGGTTTCACCCCAAGCCAACAAACCTGGCCATCCTCCCAGGGGGTAGACAGGGAGGGAAAGGTCCTCTCGTCCTAGGTAGCGGCATTTAAAGTAGCATTCCTGTATTCAGAGATGGTGGTAGCATTACCATTTTGGAGTTTCACACGTTTCATGGTGCAAAACGTCCTCCCTGATACCACTCACTCCTATCAGGGGCTCTTCCCATGGACGCCACCCAGCCACAGCAAAGGTCACCTGTCACGATCATCATTGCTGGAAGCCCTGATACCCCAGGAGGTTGCATGGGAAGGTTACAGCTCAGGTACCATCAATATTGTCAGGGGGCTCAGCCTCCCACACACTCATACACATACACACACGGATTTGCTACACATGCTGGGGACCTAACGGAGGTAGGGGGCCACGGCGAGGATGTAAGCGGGAAAGGGAGGGAGGGGAATCCACGCCGTAGGGGCTAGACCGGGAGTTCTTCCCCAAATGGTTCACACTGGTCACTTAAATTTTGTGGTGGAAGACGGGAAGGAGGAGAGCCGAAAAAGGTAATACAGCCTAGAAAAACAGGAAGAAAGGCTGCCCAGGGACCCGTGCGTGCCACACACATACCCACAAAAGAGCTGTGAGCCCCCTGGGGGACACTTGAAAAGAGTTGATGTTCTTGTTGTAGCCCGATTCAAGCCGTAAGAGAGCGACGAATTTGCAGGTGTTGAACCAGTTTAGTGCATTCTCAACTAACACGTATTATCGCCGGCCACGGTGGCCGAGGGGACTGAGGCGCTCCAGTCACGGTCTGCACGGCCACTACAGTCGGGGGTTCGAATCCCCCCTCGCGCATGGATATTTGTGCCGTCCTTAGTATTAGCTAGTTCATAAGTAGTTTGTAAGTTTAGGGACTGATGACCCCGTAGTTAAATCCCATAAGCTATAGAAACATTTGAACATTTTGAAAACGTATTTTCATACTCTGTGAATAAAAAAAGGATTTTTTTTTCGATACACAACATTTCCTAGAATTATTACGAAATCTTTTTATTGATGAGAGAGTCACCCTTTTTGGCTATTTCATATTTATAGAACAAATTTTACAGCTCCAGGCAAGTGACCTTCCGATCACCTTTGATATGCACAAAAGAACTTGGAATACCTACTCATCTTTTTGTCAGGTCGTGCATGATGTTCAGGAAGAAAGATTCAGAGAACTGAATGTACTTGAACTGGTATGCGCTCGTGTTGGCCTGCGAAAGTTTCTCGCAGCCATTGTGTACAATTTAACAGATCATCGAACTGTTAACGCAACATCGTCATAAATTTTCTTCAGATCCTGAAACGCTTCTATCTACAAAGTTTGAGTTTATAGCCATCGCATACCATGTAAATGTCCTGTATTACTTTTACAATAAACTGGTAGGAAAATGTCTATTTGGCATATTTTTCTCTTCAATGACCTTAATATGAAAGACACAGTGAGAGTCGACACAAGCCTGACGACACAGAGTAACATATATTTGTCTGTGCTGACGAGACGTTAGGCAGCCGACGAGGAGGCGTGTTTACAGCCGAAGTCCTTCCTTTGGTGGCTCTATGAGAAATCCCGGCCGGCCTGCTACCTGGGGGCAGGGATTGACTGGCCCTTTTCCAGTCCCTTTTTGTGCTCATTAAAAGCTGCCGAGTTCGACTCTGTCCAGGTGAAACACATAAAACCAACACCTGAATCGTTCCTTTTTCGATCTGATTTCTCTCATGTTGATTAGCATGTCTTCATATGTAGGTGGGGACTTGCGTAGTCTCACTTCCACGACTTTACACAGCTGTCCGCAGCGCCAGAAAAAGCACCACATTATATTACGTCTCTCTCCCATGACATCCGCTATAGAACGTGAAATACGTGTTTGATCTTGTCGGTTTAACAGAGTGAGAATAATAAAAGCGGTGCTACGTTTAAATTACCAGTATTCCTATTTCTATTACAAGATTTCTGGAATAATTCAGTAACTGAAATTATTTCCGAACAGGTAAAAACAAATTGATCTAGCAGACTGGAAGCAGAATACGTATCACATCGTGCAGTTGCAATTGTCATATGACAGCTTTTTATCGTGGAAGATACTGTTTTTAGTTCAGTTGCTGATACAGAATTTCGAAGAAACATTTACGCAATAGAGATAATCGCCGCACCGCAGATTACTTGCTACGATAAAAACGAACCGCGTATATGGTAAGAAACGAACGATGCGCTTTTTATCTTGCTGGATACGTTGGATGATAGCCCATCGCGTTAACGATCCGAGCAAGGCAGACTTCCTGGTTCAGATTTTTTGCCGATTTCCCAAATCCAAGAAGGGAAGAAACAGGTTGATAATCGCCTCCCCCCTCGGATACACGCTACATAAGCATTTAGAAATAGTATCATGGGATGCAAATGAAGTGTGTGTATGTGGGGGGGGGGGGGGGGGGTGAGCTGATGAGCTGAAGGAAGAAATCCACTACATCTACATGGGATACTCTGCAAATCACATTTAAGAGCATGCCAGAGGGTTCATCGAACCACCTTTATACTATTTATCTCCCATTCAATTCTTGAATAGCGCGCGGGAAGAAAGAACACCTTAGTGTCTTCATTCGAGCTCTGATTTCTCATATTATATTCTCTTGATCTTTTCTACCTATGGAAATGGGAGGAGAATGTTGGCGATTTGAGTTATGTAAGTATCCCACGCCACACCGATAAACGCCGTTATTGTAATATTTCCATCCCAGACCCTGTACCATTTCCGTGACTCTGTCTCCATTGTATCGTGACAATACAAAACGAGCTGCCCTTCTTTGGACTCTTTCGATGTCCTCCGTCAAACCCACCTGATGATCCCACACTGGGCAGCAATACTCCAAAAAAGGACGGACAAGCGTAAAGTACGCATTTTCTTTACTTATTCTGTTGCATTTTTTAAGGGTTCTGCCAATAAAACGCAGTCTCTGGGACGCCTTTCCGACGAAATCATCTACGTGTTCTTTCCAGTTTAAGTCTGAAGTAATAGTAACTCCTGGGTATTTTGCGAAATTTATGGCCTTCACTTTTGATTGATTTGTCTTGTAAACAACGTTTAACGGATTTCTTTTCGTACCCATGTGGACGACTTCACACTTCGCATTGTTTGTAGTCAACTGCCAATTTTTACACCATAGTGATATCTTATTTGGATTGTTCTGCAGTTGGTTTTGATCTTCAGATGATTTTACTAGACGGTAAATGACGGCGTCATCTGCAAACAACCTAAGAGAGCTGCTTAGATTTTCTCCAAAATCGTTCATGTAAATAAGGAACAGCAGAGGACCAATAACAAATATTTGTAAATCTATCGGACCAAATTGCGTGGTCATCAGTCCGTAGCTTACAAACTACTTAAACCTAGGTAAACTAAACTACGGACAAACACACACACACACACACCCATGCCCCAGGGAGGACTCGAACCTCCACGGCGAGCAACCGCACGCTCCGCAGCGAGGTGCTTTAGACCGCTCGGCCACTCCACCGCGGCGACCAATATCACATCTATTTTAGTTGATGCTTTACCATCGATTACTACAAACTGTGTTCTCTCTAACACGAAATCCCATATCCAGTCGCAAATTTGGGGCGATATACCATAACCACGCAATTTGATTAAGTAACATTGTTACGATCCGTATAACAATGCGGAACCACTAGAAAAACAGGAAAGGCATTAAAGAGGAAGAAGAGAGTGTTCACAAAATCAACAGCCGAACTACCACTTCATCTACATACATAATCCGCAAGCCACCGTAATGTGTCTGGCGGAGGGTACCTTTACCACGACTGGGCATTTCCTCCGAAAGATCCTTCATTTCTGTTACCCGAAATATAAGTAGTTAGTGGTAGTACAATTACTGCAGTCAGCATCAGATGTCGATTCTCTAAATTTCTTCAATAGTGTTCCTAGCAAATACAGTGCCTTGACTCCAGAGACTTCCCTTTTGAATTTCCGAAGCATCATCTCAACACTCGATAGCTGGTGGACTCTAAAGGGGCCCCATGCAGCAGCCCGCCTCTGGATTGCTTCTACAATTTAAACCAATGTGGTGGACATCCCAAACACTCGATCTTAAGTCCGAAACGGGTCACAGTAGTGTTCTATACGACACTCTAGCGATTAACCGCACTTTCTCAAGATTCCCCCATTAAACCGCAATCGGTCATCCTTCACCTCCACAACTGTAGTAATATGTTCGTTCCATTTGATATCGCTTTGCAGTGTTACTACTAGATATTTAATGGACGTGACTATGTTAGCAGCAAACTGAGGACTCTGTATTCGAAAATGAAGGAATTGTCTTTGCTACTCATCCTCATTAACTTACATTTCCCTAGGTTTAAAGCTGGCTGCCCCTTAACCGACGCTAAGCTGCCAGGTGCCGCTGTGTCTCGGCGCATCTAGACAAAACTGAATATCTCCATTCATAGCATGTTACTATTAACTATGTCATTTGATGGCCTCGGATGGCCTTTCCGGTCCTCAGTTCGTAAATGACTACTGATCCTTGTTGGATGCCCGATGTGCCACCTCATTTAGCAAACGCTTCTTTGGATCGTCCTGTACAGCGTGCAGTACGATACAGATGCAAGAAATGTATCACGTATTAATACCTGAATCAATAGGCCACTTAAAAGTCTAGTACACTAGTATCCAGAATTAAAACAACTATGTCTAATTCACCATATAATCATACACAGTATTAGCGTCCGCAACGTAAATGTACATTTGATGCCGGAGGACCAGGAAAATTTTATGGATTTTAGGAAATTGTTCGGATTCATTCAGACTGTAATTACAGACGACTTGTGCTGCGGAGTTACTTATTATTCACAAATTAAACATCACATGTTGATGTCCAGTAGAAGGCGGGTGAGCCACGCGCACAGCTACGGCAACCAAAGAGGTATATAAGGTCTTTGACGGCAACCCACCGTCCGCCATCATTTTCAACAGACCAGTCCCTCGCCGTGGTAGGGCTGGCCTGCTGCTCAATGTCCCACATGTACCAGACAGGTCACGAGAGGGCAGCACTCCTCAGTATCTCAGTCGAATGTAGCGATCGAACACACTGTCGACACATGTCCATACAATCGTGTTCCGCAATGAAGAAGGCATTCAAGTCAGTGTACAGCCATGCCAACGATGACGTCAGGGCACCAATGAAAACGACATAGTGTTTGCTGATTCGATGAAATTCCATGTTGTTACGGAATCGGGACTGCGGCTGATCTAGGTTTAACACTCCGAGTGCCAATCACGTCAATTGACGGGATACAGAAATTTCTGTAGAATGCCAATCACGTCATTTGACGTGATCTTTGTTTTCGTGCTTTTAAGAAGAGAATCAAGTTTATTGACGGGCTAAATCTACCTTAAATACATTACTTGGTAAACCTAGTGTCTAAACCAGCCTATAAATGTTGTAAATTTAGTTTCTAAATCAGTCGACTGGTCGCATTCATTGTATGAAACGAGGCAGGTAGAAAGTGTTGTCCGCTCACTCAGTAGGTAAATCAACGGACGTGGCTTCACGCAAAATATTCTCCCCGAAAGTACTGAGAGGTGACCATGACAGAGGGGTGACACAGGAACATATCGTAGTGACTCTACTGGGCGGTGGACTGGTACAGACTAAGTACATTCGTTTTTAGTGGGACCCTTGGCGTCGGAGTTTTATGTGATATAGATACTCTGTGTTCAGTTCTCGATTTATTTCAAAGATCAGACAATTTTTTACGCCAGATTTAAGATAAAGAAACGAAGTGCAGCTCGGGTTACTCCTGCAAGCAGAATGTCTGGCACTCTAAGGGATGGAATGGTTTACATGGTCGGCAGTCAAAGTGTTAATTATAAATAATTACTGTATCCACCAACAGCCGTAAAGATTATGTCGTTTTATTTAACGAAAGGTTTCGGTCTAAGCCATTTGTGTTCCTGATGATTAGGTGAAATTCACCGCTGAGGATCCACGAAGTATCGCCGACTGCTACCTGTCCACTCCTGGAGCCGTATTTGAGGTTTTTACATTTTACTTTAATGCGGATTACTTTCCTCACTCACATCACACATGTTCTCACGAATGTTTTACGTTGTTGGATTAATTATTAACATTCAGTAGTCACAGAAGTTTACCCTAATAATTTTTACCATAATGACCACTCATTAAATTACCCGCTCGGTTAGCCGTGTGGTCTAACGCACCGATTTCCGAGACGGGGAGGCGTACCGGTCCCCTATTCGAATCCGCCAGGCGGATTAACAAAAGGGTCGGAGTGCCGGCCAGCCTGGATGTGGTTTTTAGGCGGTTTTCCACAT